>PVKB01000488.1:72866-86884 GCA_004027205.1 Ctenodactylus gundi | reverse complement strand
CTCATATCAGACAGACCATTCGATGTTTCACCTTCTGCTTCTGACTCACTTCACTAAGCATGATGTTCTTCCATTTCCCTGCAAAAGCCTCCACGCTGTTGGACTTTATTGATGCATAGTATTCCATTGTATATAAATACCACAGTTTGTGTATCCACTGGTCTGTTGATGGGTATTTTGGTGCCTTCCATATTTTTGCTATTGCTAGTTGTGCTGCTACGGAGATCTCTTAAAAGACTAGAAATAAATATCCCCTTCGATCCAGCGACACCCCTCCTGGGAATATATCCAAAATAGACCAAAACAGCACATAACAGAGATATATGTATATCCGCCCAAAGATTTTTGCAGCTCTGAGGGCTCCTGTATTTGCCGTATTCAAAAAAAAAAAAAAAAAAAAGTGTCACAGCAACTTCTGGCTAGCACTTCTCTGAACCTTGGACCATTTTAGCAGCTATCTAGTGAGGCTGGATAAATGCAGTCACTGTCAGACAGCACAGTGGGTTTGTTTAGAGAAGCATACATTCCTTCTTGCTGTTAGACCGTGATAACCCTTGGGAAGAAGTCCACATCCCTTTGCTCTGTCTTCTCTGAGAAGAGACTTTCCTTCTATTCTCACATGGTCATTGAAGAAACAATGACTGCCATATTTAGCAGGTGAGAAAAGGGCAGGCTTTTAGAAAAATATTGACTTCGAAAACCTTATCCTTGAGAACAAGATTATAATGGAATGAGCCAAGCTAAGATCCCCACTGAGATTTACAGGCTTTAGAAATATTTTTCTCCCCATGTTCATATGTCACTTTAAGTTGACCCAGAAAACCAAATCAATGCCAATTTTAGGTGGCCCAGGTGTTTTTGGAAGTTAGGATTTAAATTCAACTTTCATCAAGTAGGAAAAAGTAACCCCAGGAAGCTGCCTGGTTGGGACTTGTGAAATAAGCATCGTTTTATGAAAGAAACTTCATTGTGAATAAGCAAATAGACTTCCCCATGAGGAATAAAGATTGTCTGAATATTTTATCGTAAATATGATTTTCAAAAACAGATTAAACTACACATAGATATCAAAATAAATTACAAATAGATATGAAATATAAGTCCTATTAGTAGCCTATAGAGGCCAGCATTTATCTCAAAAACAGTTCCTCTGTGAAGACGCTCCTAATGATCATAACCACTGGTGATGACTCCTATTTTCATAATTTCTTTCTGTCTTCCCCTTACTCTGCTCTGCCATGCCATCCTCATTTTAGACAATCTTATTTCTAGAGCTAAAGTGTAGCAATCAGTTTAGGATGTGTTTCATTCCTTCATCCAGCTCATATTTACTGATTGTCTGGTTTGTGTCAGGCTTTCTTCTAGTATGTGCTAGTCAGTTTCCTGGTTCTGTGACAGAAGAACTAAGGAAAGAAAGAAGTTAAGGAGGGAAGAGATTTTATTTTATTTATTTATTTTTTGGCTTACAGTTTTAGAGGTGTCAGTCCATGGTTGGCTGGTTGCATTGTTTTTAGGTCTGGGGTGAGGGAGAAACAAGATGTGGCAAAGAAAAGTTGGTCACAATATGATGAAGCAGACAGAAAAAGAGCCAGAAAGGAAGGGGATTTGGGAAAAGATACAGTCATGAAGGTACTGCCTTTCATGACCTCCCATCAAGCATGTCTATCTGCTAAATTCACATCTTGTCTCAATATCTGAGCTCTCCTAATCCAATCCAATTCTGAAAGACACCCTCCCAAAAACAAGACTTTTGGGGGACATTTAGGTCTAAACCATAACACAATACAAAAGTGAATGAAAGTACAGTTACTGATTTTTTGTAAACTTTTTTGGGGGTAAACAACATAAAAAAAACTTAATGGGCTTGAGGAGTGAGGCTTTGTATTCCTGAAAGAAATCATGATGACAATTTTAAATGCTGTGATACATGTAAAAGTTTTGATTCTGGGCTGGAGGAATGGCTCAGCGGTTAAAGCATTTGCCTAGCAAGTGCTAAGTAACCTAGTTTGATTCCCCAGTACCACATAAGCTGGGTGTGGTGGTGGACGCCTGTAATCCCAGCACGCGGGAGGCTGAGACAGGAGGATTGCGGTGAGTTCAGGACCAGCCTGGGCTACAGAGCGAGACACTGTCTCAAAAAATGTTTTGATTCTAAGGACTCCAATTCTTGAACGGTCAAGGGGGGGATGTTTGCTAAGTACAGTAGGATAGTAATAATTAACCAACCATTAAGAGGTAGGATGTATAGTACCAGCCATAAACCAAACAAAATTAGAGAAAGCGTGTTGCAGTCAAAGAACAGAGAGGTGCTGAGTTCATCTGTCTCCATAATCCTTCAGGTCTGGGCCTTGGAGAGCATGAGGTGAATTAAAATAATGTAGTTCAACTGAGATCAAAGTGTCTGTGAAGAAATGTAAAGTCATAATTATCCTTCACGTATTTTTAGGGCCCTAATCACCCTTAATTATCTTAGTCCTTATTCCCAATAGCTGAAAGAAGGCAAATCAGTGAAGGAAAAAAAAAAGCAACTTACTACATTTTTTGCGTGAAGATGAGTTACATTTGTTTAACGACAGAAAACCAAAGGACATCAGATGCCTCCTCATCTGTGTTCTATACATGCATGAGTTGAAATTTGGAATAAACATTTTTTAAGCTCAGCAAATTTTCCCCTCTGAGTCGGCCAGATGTTACGGCTAAACACTAAGCTGGTGGTTAGTAATCAGTCCCTTCTTTGATGGTAATCAGTTTTTCCTGATCAGTGAAAAGAGTGTTTCCAATAATTCCCTTTCATTTATGAAATAGAGTATGTGCTTAATTTGCATCAACCATACATTGGAACAAGCATTTGCCATTTGCTTATAATAATAAAATTTCAACAGCCACTCCACAAATGAGTAAAATAGGATTATTTTAGCTTTACATTCCAATTCACTTGGATTGAAGAAGACACTCTTGGGCAGATAATGATTCTAAAAATATTTTTACTCCAGGGCAAGAGACACTAAGTTTAAAGTAGATGGGGGGGGGGGGGATGCTGAATACTGAAAAACATACTCCCACCTTAATTTTTCCTTCCTGGTCACAGGTTTCCTTGGTATAGAACTGAAGTTAATTTTCCTTTGCTTCTTTCAACAAATGTGATTCTCTGGGAGAGCACTTGTTGCTTTTGTAATGGTGCATTAATTAGAAACTCTAAGTAAGTCCAAAATACAGCTGCTTCTGCTCTGCTAAGCAGCCAAAATTATCTTAAAAGAGAGGGCAGCCTTCATTATGGCACATCTCATTTTAGGCAGGAGCTTCCCAGTTTCCGAATGCTCTCCATACTGATTATTTAAAAAGTGACAATTATGTCACTGAAGATTAAAGCTCAAGACACAATATCAACAGTAGTTTTATAGAGCTTATCCAAAAGCATTTCAGAATGATCCAACATCACCACCACAGAGGGCGATAAAACCAAACAGTGCGTTGTGGGAACTATTTGGTTATGAATCCATCAGAATGTCCACTAATCTAAAAACGAGTTACCTTAAACTGATTGATTTTGCCATCAGAATTATATTTAGTTGATTTTAAGCTAAGCTTAGAGAGATAAATGTACGTGGTACAGCTTCACAAGAATGAAAACAGTCACATAAAATACCATTTTAGAGGATTGTTTAAAAAATGTACAAAAAGACTATTTCTTTTGCAATAATGCTTATGAGAAAAAGCTTAATATCTTTTATGGTGGTTTGATGATAGTATCTCATCTCTTTGCATTATCCTTCCATTCGTCCTCCACATTAAAGTACCTTTAAAATATTTATCCCTAAGCATAGTATGATACACACAGGCAATAATCTTTAATTTCTTTTCCACATTCAATGGCAGCACTTAGATTTCATGTATTGTTCTTCCTTTCCGTTTTCTTAATTATAGGAAAGACACTTAAATTAATATCTACCTTCCAAGAAAATTAAATGCACAATATGGCATTGTTAACTGTAAGCACATATTGAAAAGTAGATCTCTCATCCACTCCACAACTTAGCAAAATTGATTAAATTGGCTTTTTATCAAAGGAGAAGTTTCAGACCTTATACATAGACATCAGGCTATCAACAGCTTGTACTATGATGCAATCATATTTCTAGGTATTGAGTCAAATTTCATGTTTCCTTCCATTTTGAAATTTCACTTAAGTCAAAAGCTTCATTCTGATGCTCAAGTCCTCTGGGTTGGTGGATGGCTGGCAGTTGTTATAAACCTACCAGTTGAATAGTTTCATAGTGCTAATTTGATGTGTCCCTCAAAGACTCACCTTATTGAGGACTTGAATCAAAATGCAGCAATATTCAAAAGTGGGGATGGAACAAGTGACTAAATCCTGAAGGCACTGACTCAATGACTAGTTCACAACTGACCTGGCTGTTAGGAGAGAGAGCCTCACTGGAAGGAATAGGTCACCGGGGGTGTACCTTTGAGGGGTGTGTCTTACCCTGATCTGTACCTTTCATGCTGGCTGTCTGCAGCTCTTTTTGATTCCTGGCTACCAGGAGGTGAGAAGTTTTCTTCTACCACACGCTTCTGTTGTGGTATCTGTCTCACCACAGGCCTGGCATCAAGGAACCAAGAGACGATGAGCTGAAATCTATGAAATCATGAGCTGACACACTGTTTTCCTGCCTTAAATTGGTTATGCCAGGTTGTTTGTCCAGGTGATGGAAAGCTGACTAGCTAGCTGAAATCCTAAACACTAAAACACAGACTTTCCCTGCTTTTTTACAATGGAGGATCCCCACCCAAGCCACAGAACACAAATGGCAGGACTCCAGTCAGGTACCAAAGGTCAAGGGCAGATGTTTGGGACAGTACAGCTCATTGTCTTAGAGGAAATGCTATACTAACATGGGAGGGAAGGTTTTGCCTGGGCTTACAGTTTTGAGTTTTGCAAATGTTGATGCCTCTCTATCACTTTAAAAATTAAATTTAAGAAAAGCAAAGTAATTTGAAAATGGGTCCATTCTAATTAGAAATCTAAACATATATAGATGGATGGAGGAAAGCATATCTCCTAACCCATTTCATAATTTATGCATCATCTGTACTGAATGATTTGCATTCTAATCTTTCTCAATTATGATTTTTTTCTCTCTTTTACTCCTTTGGCTTCAGAAGTAACTGTATATCCCTTTTCACCAACCCCACAAAATGGCTTTGACAAGACAGATTTGTCATGAATCTGGTTAAAGATGGCCTGTGAACATACATGAGTTTTTACATGTGCATTATGTGTTCATTTAATTTTTCACCTCAAAAATAACATATACAAAATAAACCTAAAATGTAGATCTTGAAAAATCTCTAATTTTGATGCTTAGCAGTAGCATTGGTTTATGCCTTGTACAGAGAACCAGCATTACATTATAGTAAAAACATATATGACATCAAGGACATTAAAAAAAAAACTCATATAAAAGGATTTTTTGTTGTTTTTTTTGCTCTTTCGTCTTTCAGTCTGGTACTAGGACACTTCTTACATATACTGGTCTAGCACTTTGCCACCAAGGTACAATCCCAGACTAAGAGAGTATTTTTATAAAGGCACATTAAAAAATAAAGCAAAACCAAATATAACAAAATATTATAGATACAATTTCCTTAAACTTGCTGCTTGTTATAATTTTGCAAAGAGTAGAATTTTCCAAGATTGCAGAGCTCTGACATCGAGGAGGGGCAAACGTTCATGTCCAACGAAGGTGCCCTTTATGAAGGCTGAGAATCCTAGGAGTGGATTATTAGTGTGAAACCAGTATGTTAGTGAAAGGCAAAGTAGGGTACTTTAGGGCTGAGGTGATCAGGAGATTGGTAGAATTCTAGTAATTTTAGAAATCCCAACTGAGAAGTTCAGAAGTAGATATCACCTGTAACGCAAGTATCAACACGTTAAAGGACAACATCCCTACTTACACAGTGGGCAATGTTTCCTGCCAGTCTATGTGGGTGAAATCACACAGAAGATATGTGGTAAATATTCCTGGAACAACATAAAGCTGTTTCTTGCAGGACTCGGTTGTAGCCTAGATATGGAAAGATAAAGGAGTTGACGACTTTGATAATTATTCTAAAATCCTTAATTTCCTTAGAGAGAGCTTGTGGTCACCAAGTTAACGTTAATACAGTCACACGATACCAAGGAAATGTAGGTAATTTACAAAGTCCATGAATTCTGCTGACAGATGTTTAATTTTAGAAATCACAAAATGTGTCATTTGAAGCATCCTATGGGAAATTAGGGGACTTTGAAGAGAATGGGCATCCAGAATATCTTTGTAGACTATTTGAAATGTAAGCCATGTAGCACTCTTCAGAAAACGTTTTGAACGCTGTGTGTTAGAAATGAGAAATTTGTCCAAGGGAAAGCAGGACAGTGAGAGAGAGAGAGAAAGAGACGGGGGGGGGGGGGGGGGGGGGGGGGGGGAGAGGAGAGAGAGAGAGAGATCGAGGCCACCTGGATCATAGAAAAACAGAGATCAGGGGCATAGCTTTGTTCCATCTCTAAAGGGAGAATGATCTCTCAGTTTTATTTTTGCTGTTTGATTTCAGACTATGGCCTGCACAGCTGGTGAGACTGTGTTGGTTTTATCCTCACGCATTGTGGAGAGTCAAAAAGTCCAATGATCATTATGACAAAACCTGTGTGCTTACCATAAAGCAAAACCTGCATCACGAATCAGCAACCCATTTCTAATGATCTCCTAAGTGTCTACCCCTGTGGTAAATCACCAAAATAATCAATATCTCAGTAAAACTGCCCAGTCCCCGTACATCGGGGTGACTCTGAATTAATAGTTGCTCTTCATTGATTATCCTACCATGAAAATGGAGAATTGGGGAAATAACTGACTGCCTTAGTTCCAGTCAAGTTATTGAGAGATGAAAAGCTAACTGGGCCTCGAATATAAATCTTTTCCAAGGTGCAGTCTATGACGCACAGCCTGTCAGTCGTACCTCAGCTGAAGGATTTATGCAATGTCTTCTTGGCATAGGGGCAATCTACCATAATTACCTATGCACAGAATTGCTCTCAAATAGCACAAATGGTGGGTGACAGTTATGAATCACAATCAGTATGGTCGCCAATCATGCACCGAATAAATTGATCTGCATTTTATCTATAAACCCACACCTCAGCAGCCGACTTAGAACAATAATCCAGACTTATTCATTAATGCTGGTTAGGTCATTGTTGCATTTGCATACTTTTTGAAAAAAAAAAACTTGCTTTTATTTCCTTAAAAGTGACAGCTAAGTCAAGCATAAGCTTTTCTTTTAAAATTCCCAGCAGTCCATAAATCCCATACTACGACTTGTTTTGTAACTCCTCGTTCCTTCAGTCGCCTTTGCCTGCTTGCTGTTCAAGGACTTTATGCATTCAGACTTATAGGTCCGTTCTGGACAAGGCCTGTGTCCCCAGAGTCTTGCTCTTATACTAGTCACAAGTCAAATAGCATTTACTCGCTCAGGTCATCAGTTTTTTTCTCTGCCTGAAATATTCCTGAGAGAGTCATTGTGATACTTCCAAAAACAGCCATCGTAGGGCCTTAAAATTGCATCAAACATTTTTTAGTTTCTAAAGACAAAGGAAAAAAACATTTTAATTTCCTTTTTGGCCACCAAAATAATGCAATATTGTTCTTAAAGAAAGTTCTGTCATTTGTCACAAAATGGATCGACAGAGCAGACCTTATACTAAGTGAACGTAAGTCCAGCGCAGAAAGACAAATCTGACATGATCTCCTTTCCATGGGAAACCCAAAGAAGCAGAACTCATGGGAGTAGTGACCGGAATGGTGCTTAGAGGCTGAGAATGGAAGAGCTGGGAATGGGGAGACGTTGGTCAGAGGGTATAAATAAACTTTAGATGGAAGAATAACTTCTAGCAATGTATTTCATGGCATTGAGACTGCAGCTAATAATACTAATACACTGTGCATTTCAAAAAAGCTAAGCAGAAATTTTAAGTGTTCTCAACTGAATTATCTGAGAAATGATATGCATAGGAGAATATGCACATATTAGGCCAACTACATCATTTTATAACATATAGATATGGCAAAACATCATATTGCATCCCAAAAGTAAACATAATTATTTGTTAATGGAGAATAAAATAATACTTTCAAAAGTTTTGTCTTTCACAGGTATGTTCGAGGGAGATACAGGGAGAAGGAAAGAAAACTGAATTGCCTTAAGTAATAAAAATAACTTCTAAAAGTTGTAGATGCACCTCCACGTGTTATTTTCTAATCTGTTTATATTAAAGAATTAACTTTGAAATTCTTTGCTCACATACTACAAAGCAATTGGCGCTTTCCTTCAAATCAATATGTGTTGTATTTTACACTAAGGTCAATTAAACTTCTTTATAAAATTTGAGTCTTCAAGCCAGCATCTAATACACAATTACTTACTAGCAATTTTACTACTGCGTGACTTTTCAATTGCATTGAAACTGATACTTTTCTTCAAAAATAAAGGGAAGAAAAAAAGCAGGAAGGGATAAAAGAGGTTAATGAAAATGGAATATAAATTTCAAAACTTTAAAACAATGTTTTTCACTTTACAAAAGTAATACTGCTCATGTATCCAAGATGGATCCCATGCTGTAAACATAATCACTGTTGACATGAAAGAAATCTTACTTTGTCTTTGAAATGATCATATCCTATGTGAAGAAGCACTTAAGAACAATAGCAATAATTTACATATTTTAGTGCTTTTCATTTCAATGATTTTTCATGGTGTTCTGCAAACTTTAAAGGATGCTGAGCAATTTCAACTCAAAAGCATTTGTAACTTGAGGAACAAAAAAGCAGGTTTTAAATCCATCGAGGCGATGTACATGCAATCACTTGCTGGAATTTTGAGGTCTACGCAGAAGAAAGTGTAACAAAGGCTGGCATATTTATTTCCTTTAGGATGCCTCTCTCTCTTTCTCTCTCTCTCTTTTACTCTCTCATATACACACACATATGAATCATATGTATCATATATAAGTCATATAAACTTATATATTTATATGATTTCACTGAGTAGTATCTTTGGGGTGGCATCTTGGCCTTCTAGAGAAAGCAACTGACATGAGTTTTTGTCATAAAGTCTACCGCGGAAACCTGACCCATCCCAGTACAATAATACACCCCTGGTCCTCAGCACTGGGCCAAGAGGTGGAATTGCCTGAGAATCAAGCCAAGCTCTTGGAGGGTAGCTTCATAAAACATTTCTTTCTAGATCTCACCAAAGTCAAATCTCTTTTAGACACGAAGAAAGACGACGTTCTTCCATTGGCCTCTTGGCGCTGTATATGATTAAGGTGTAATTAACTCTTCCAACTCCATAAGTGACTTTTTGGAAAGCTGAAGAACAAGGGCTTTGTGTTCGGTGTCCTGGTTCCAATCTGCTGCTTCCTCCTCTCTGTTCCTTAATATCTCTAAACCTCAGTATTTCCATGACTAACATGATGATGATAGCACCAATTTTGTAGGTTTCTGTAACATTCAATTATACTCGTATGACACTTATGCTGCCTAGCACAGAAAAGAATTCAACAGATGCCAGTTGTCCTTAAATGATTCTTCGACACTTTTATGTCCTTTTATTTCTCCTCTATCTCTCAGCGAAGCTGACAGGGAGTATGACTTGGAGAGCAACTATCACAAGGCAAGCGCTTCTTATCTTCGACTTCTATATTTGGGTACATTCTCACATGATGGAGTCTTGGTCCGGGAATCAGAAAACATGGAATTTGGACTTGTGTTGCTACAAGTAGGCTACATGTTTGCCAAGTTGGAATTCATGTTTGGGTTAAGATGACTTAACTTAATCATGCCACATTACTAACTGAAGATTGCAGATCAGTTTATTTTTAAGCTCTTAGTTAAATAAAAGAGACTTCAAAGAATGAAATATTTAGGAAAATATGAAGTTCACTTCAAAATTAGGGTTTTCTCTCTTGAATCCACCACTTAATCTAAAACACAAAGCCAGTCTACAAAGCCAGTCTGAGGGTGTATCTCAGAGGCTAGAGCACTTGCACAGCATGTGCCAAGCCCTGGGTTTGATCTCTCAGCACTACGTAAAACCTAGTCAGACATGGTGATGCATGCCAGCAAGCCTAGTACCTATGAGGCTCAGGCGGGAAGATTGCTGAGAGTTCAAGGCCACCCTGAGCTACCATACTGAATTAAGGACCAGCATGGACTATAAATTAAACAAAAATCAAAGTCATTCTTCTCGTATTTGAAATCTGATATAGGGCAAGTTATGGACACAACAAATTAATAAGTTATATTGAATTTGTTGCAAAGATATAGACATTCTTATAAACCCATTCCCAAATGACCTGAGGTAGACATTTGAAATTCAGGTTGACTAAGTCATTAGAGAGGGTATTTTTTTCTTATTGTTTGCTTTTGAATATTATTAATTTTTGGCTAAACAGTGGCATTTTCAATACTGACACTGGAACCAATATGAAATGTCAATCTCTTCCTTAATTATTTCACTTCAAAACAGTTACTCTGTGCCATGTGTGACCCAACAAGGCACACATAGGACCAATACTAAATAAAGTATACATGGTCAGTGTAGTCTGGAAGAAAAGTTTGAAGACATAATGGAGCCACAGAAATAATACAATGTACATACAAACATTGGACCACGATGGTGCAAGAAGGATGATGTCGCCTCACAGGGGAACAAACTGAGTTATCTTCTAGAAGAGACAACTGGGCGGGATTGTTTAAAACCTGAGAAAGCCATGCAAATTGGAGGAGTGGCTACTCTAGACAGGAGAAACAAAACCAAAGGAAACTGGACATTTCAGAATAGTAGGTTCATAGCTCAGTGATGAAGAGAAGAGCAAGAGTCTGGGATGGAAAAGAAATGCAGGAGTCAGATCATAGACAGCCCCACCTTAAGGATTAAAGCTGAAAACAAGAATACAGGAAATCAGAGAATGATGACACCGTGAAAAAGTGCCAGTAGGTTAAAAAGAAGTGAAGTCAGCACTTGCACTGCAGCGCAGCTGACCCAGGGATCAGCTTCCTTACAGTTAGTGTAGCATCAAAGGGGAAGGGTCCAGAAAGACCCCTTCATACTAAAGGAGAGTAGGAGTGAAACATAACTCTTGGCGTTCTTAAGATGATATTTACTGATAAACACATGACAAAAGTATTTTTACTAATATATACAAGTTCTTGTATATCTCTCCATTTTTAGATGTATAATATGTAAATTCTCTAAGGGTATCATAAAAACTGAATATTGTTTTATAGACATATTATATATTATATAAATAGAGTGTCCAAGGGGAGAAGGAAGGGAGAAAAAGAGAGAGGGAGGAAGAGAGGAGACAGAGAGAACGATAAAGAGAGAGAAAAAGACATACAGAGAGAGAGATAGAGAGGCGGGGGGAGAGACAGACAGACAGAGAACTAAAGTCATAAGCTGGGCAGGAAACACGGTGGCCTCGATTTCCTTCTTCACCACCTCTGTTATGCACTTCCTGCCACCTCATCCCGGGATTACGCTCCTTGTCCTCCTTTCACTCTACTTTGAACTGATGTACCTCGGTGGCTGCCCCGCTGCTGCTGTTACTTCTTGTCTTAGTTACTTTTTTATCATTGTGACAAAATGCCTAGTACGCATAAACCTGGGGAGGAAAGGTTTACCTTAGCTCACAGTTTCAGAAGGTCACAATCCCTTCATTGACAGCTGGCAATACTGGAAGCACCTGTTGGAGGCAGAGGCAGAGGCAGAGCCTCTCAGCACTGCAAACAGCAAGCCATATAAGGCCAGGCAAGTCAAGTCCCTAAAGGAAGGCAACAGCATATGCCCTTCCAGGTGATTCATCCCTTTTGCGTCCAGCCTCAGTCTTCTACCCCTTCCAGGTTTAAGTCCTGTCTTAGTTACTTTTTTTGTGGCTGTGACTCAATACCTGACATCCACAAATATAGGGGAGGAAAGATTTATTTTTGTTTACAGTTTCAGAAGGTCATAGTTGACTCAGGGGCAGAGAGCAGCCATGGAAGTACACGGCAGAGGCAGAGGTGGAGGCAGCTTCTCAGGACATCTCAAACAGGAAGCCAAATCCCATCCAGTCCAGTTTCTCCCCAGAGAAGAAAGCTGTAATAGTGTTTCTTCTTCCTTCCTTTTATACAGTTCAAATTCCCAGTTGGGCCTCCCACATCCACATGGGTGTTCTTCCCTTATTTGCTGGCCTACAAATCACTCACACTCTACTCCAAGCGTGGTTCCTGATATATTTATCATAATGTTTACGATGAAATTGGGAATTTTGTCCATACATACATCACATCAACTTTATAATCCCTTCTCATTTGTTGGGCCTCCCACACCCTTCCTGTCCCCCATAATCCCCAGTGTCACACCCACTTGGTTCTATAGAATGCCTGTATTCTGGGTTTTCCAAATCAGAGAAATGATGCAATATTTAACATGTTTAATCTTCTGTGTCTGACTCACTTCAACACTCAAATCACCACTCTTTAGCTCAGCTTCCCGCCCCTAGAATGGGATGCACTGGCCAAATCTTGATTCCTCTTTTCTGAGTCCGTCAGTCTTTCAATGGGATATTTGCCAAAAGTTCTTTTTTCTATGTCTTACTATATCTTTGTTGAGATTCTTTAACATGGCCTCACCCGCCAGTCCACGTGAGAAAAGAAAAATAACAATGTAATTCATAAGACTAGAAAATTTGAGAAAGAAAATGAGAAAAGTTAAATTTCAAATGCCTTAGCTGAGTACTGAAATGCAAATGTTTGTATATGCAAAAGATGTTCAGGTTATCATTAAATGAATCAGTTTTCTTAGGATAAACTTACATCAAAGACTGAATAAGTGAATTGTTACAATAAGCAAACATGTCTATGTCAAATTGCTACATTACATGAACTTAAATCTATGTCACACAAGCATTTTACACTTAAATCAATAGATATTATGGTATAGTTTCTTTAGAATTTTTCAACTTTCATAAATTACTCACATTTCACTAATTACTACCTTTTTGCCAGATTGTGTCTAACCTGTCCATTCATAAATTCATGCACACATATTTTTAAAGATTTTATACCAATAACCCATGTTGAATATAATTATGTCTTGCAAACTAGTATATTATTACACATAATAATTATGTGGGGAAATTTCACAGATTTTATAAAAGAGCTGGTACTGTTTTAGAGGTATACCAATCAAATGATTCAAATGCCAGTCTAAGCAGAATGCTTCAATATGTAGCCCATACACATCTTGCAGCTAAAGGTAATAGATAAATGAAAGCCAGGGGTTTGGTGACAAGAGTTGCACAATGAACAATCCATCATCACCATGAGAAATGTATTCCAGTTCTGCAATGGAATCAACATATCAGGATGCCTAGAGGCACATTTTTGTTATGGAGATGAGTCTACAGGACATTTCTTAACTTGGTGGTATACTTGGAAGTATGAGCCAAGGGGAAGATTGCTGTAGAATGTCACAGCAACTGTAAGATGCCCCTAGAATTTGGTGGCCCAAGTGGAAAACATCCTACACGGTATAATCCAGGCCTGCACAGCAAGGTACTGCATTTCCCCACATCCTAGGAGAATCTCTCCGCCCTGTCCTCCTCAGTATGAGTTCAAGTTGGCCTCCTGCTCACGTTTCTCTGGGATCGCTGCAAAATTTAGCATCCTTAAAACTCACAGAGAAAGTAAATAGAGTGAAGGAGATTAAAATGTCAGTAAGCATGTACACATCTTCAAATACAAATGGATTCTTCTCTCACACATACACACACACGCACACAAATGAGTTTCTAAAATAAAGTTACCTGTGGGGGAGAAAAAACCAGAAGTGATAGTAGGCAATCACTTTGGTCAACTTTCCTACCCAGAAGTGCTCTGATTCTACAGTCTCAAATTCTTCTTCCAGACTTGTAAGAAGGTTCTTGTTCCCCAAAGCTT
>PVKB01000488.1:0-72766 GCA_004027205.1 Ctenodactylus gundi | reverse complement strand
GTAAGGCCTTTCCAAAGCTCTGGAAAATCAGGTCACATTATCCACATTGACTTATTCTGCCTCCTACACAAGTAGTAGTAGTTGACAGTTTCTTTAATAAGAGTCAAAAAAAGATACCTTTCCTACAAGAGGGACCACAGTGACTACAAAGATGAATGCCCAACTCTTTGTTTGTCACTGCAAGAGGTTACAGCTTCCAGGGAGAAGATGTCAGGGTAAACTGGACCATATCCTGAAGAGTGAGTCAAAATTCACTCAACTATGGTAGCTCCCAATCTTCTAGCAATCCGAGTCTCTTCAAACAGAAAAGAATTTCTGGACTCTCTACATGCTATGTGTTTAGAAACTATTGACTGAGATAATGCATAGAGGAAAAAAATACAAAAATAGCTTTCATATACTGAGAAATAAAATGATTTTGAACTGACTATATTTGAAAAATTAAATTCATATGTATGTATATATATACACACACATATATATGAAATATCATTTGTTCACACCATAGGTAATGCTTAGTATGATAGATCTTACTTCATCTTGTAAACAATTGCTCAAGGTCTGTATTTCATGCTTGTACTAGATTCATATTCTAGTTAAAGTGGAGTTCAGCTTTCCTGGGAGGTCACATAAGTATGCAAATTAATCCAGGTGTGGTGGTGCACATCTATAATACCAGCACTCCGATAGACTGAGGCAGGAGGATCACAGATTCAAGTCCACACTAGGTAACTCAGTAATTTAGGTTAACTCTGCCTCAGAAATAAAAAAAAAAAAAAAGGCAAAAGGGACTATGGGCTTGTCTCAGTAAAAAGATCCTGTGTTCAATCATAGTACTCTTCCAAGAAATTTAATACTAGATTAAATGAGAGAACAGAAGTCCAAACAAGTATATACCTAATTATCTTTTTATTTATAAAAGCAACAGTTACTATAGTTTCACTGTTTTTTAAATTAAGACTCATTTTTATTCCATGATTTTCTATAATTTCTCCTATTTGGTACCATGTCGGATTTTGTTTCTATCATTATTTACTGATGCTCAGATTCTAAGTATAGAGCTATAGCATTCTTTAACATTTTGGAAGAAAGGACACCTCTGACAGCTATTCTTCCTAAGGCCCCCTGCCACTCAGCCACATGTTCCATTTTTTTCCCCAGTGGGAACAGGTGATTAATTATTCATCTGTTAGAGCTGGGCAAGTTGTTTTGATTCTAAAGGCAACACAGAGGAAGGACGCAGGGCATGTTGGAAGGTGTCACAATTAGTGAGGGAAAATACCACGAATAAATGGCCAAGGAGGAAGAAGGAACCAAAAGATGCCGGAGTTCAATCACCAAGATCCTAAATTAGAAAGAATACCCCAAATGACCTTATGTTCTAATTGTTACTAATCTTCTCTCTTGTCTGTAATATAAATATTGCCAAGCCAATTCATTTTCTATTTAAAAATCTGTGAGAAGAGCATCTTTGCCTCCAAATGCATCGTCATTTGGTAGAGTAGGAAACAGGAGAGTAGCTAATAACATACCTTGAACTATCATGAGCATATGAAATGTAAAAATGAAGGAGGTTTTACACTATGCCTAACAGAGCATTTGCCACCTTCCAGGAAGCTGTGATGTTGCCAAGCAGCTGGCACCTCCACTCTTTGGTCAGGTCAGGTGCTCAGCCTCCTTAAACCCATGCAACTCAGGGTATTGAAACACATTCCAGCACTTTATTATCATGCATGCACAAGGAAAAATATAACAATGATGTTAAACAAGTTGTTACAGTGTGCTATCTACATACATATATATATAATGTTCACCTAAAAGACATTGGACAGGACGCACCTGCACCAAGTAATGAGACACTGGGGTCCAGGGAGGGAAAATGTCTCTTATTATTTCAGTCATCAGAATGTTGAGGCAGAGAACATTCCACCCTGTTCCGGATGAGCCACCAGCAAAGCCAAGAGATTGAAAACGAAATCTCCCGATGTTCCTACTTGGATTCTAAGTGTTTTCAAAATAAAGAAGCAGGATATCTAAAAAGTGTTTATGGTTCGAAATGCAGACCCAGAATGAACCGAACGGTATAAAGGAACGACTGCTGGACACTCATGGAGCAGCTGACAATTTAAAGTTAATGTTGTACAACCTGCTGAATCTATCTGATCATTAATTCACAAACCTCAGCAGTAGGTATGACAGCTACTGTGCCCAGAGGCTCAGTCCTGCCTCAGCACTACCCCTGTAATTGTCTCTCCATAAAAGACATGCAGCCTGGCCCATAAACGTCGCAGCCATCACTGGCGTGAGTCAAGCCCGTAGGTCCACGGGTCCTGCGGGGATGACAGGACAGAGCGTGTTTCTGGAACTCTCCACCCACACTGACGGGTGCCCTTTCAAGCCTGAAACTTGGCAACAGACAGACCACTAACCTCCCCAACAGCACAGCAATCGAACTTTCCCATGCATATCAATTAGATTCTGTGGTGGCTTTCCTGAGCTCAGCAGCAGCTCAAATTATCATGTAGCCGATGGTCATACACTGAAGCTGTCTATTCATAAATGCTGTCTTGGACTTTCCCTTTATTTTCTTTAATTTAAAACATATAGATAAGCAACAGCTCATCTCTTTTGCAGAGAGCATGGCATTTGCCTGACACGAAATCTGAAACTTTTTGGCCCTGACATACAGGGACAGATAGTTCTGTTGAGCTCTTGAAGGAAGGACAGCTAATACTTTGTGTGAAGTGCACGCTGTAGATAAGTATTAGCTCTGAAAAAAATCGCCCCGCAACTGCACGGTGTATTTTGTAAGACAATTTGTTTACCCTAGAAAGAACCTAGTGGAGTCTTCTGACCTAAGACACATCGGAAAACAGAAAATCTATGTGGCCTCTTCCTTATGCAGAACCGACAGCTTCCACCAGGAATCTAAATCACAACATTACAATCAAAACTACAGTTCATAGATTCTTCTGGACCCTGATGCTCATGGAAAACAATAGAACTGATTAATAGCATATTAAAAATACTGTCAGAGAAAATCGGGCCAGAGAGAATGATTACGGAGCAGGTCAGCACTGCACCAACATAGAGACCGCACACACTGGGGCGGGGTGTCTAGAATTTAAGGGAGAGGATGGAACGGAAAAGAAAGAAAGATACACAAAAGAAAGATACAGGTCAGGAGCTGGAGAAAGAGAAATCTTCCCACTAAAATTCAGAAGGGCCCATATCCACAGCAACAAAGCAGGTGGTGTTTATTCTGACGATAGAACAAAGGAACAACTCAGAGACCTACACACAAAATCACTGAAGAGTGAGCTATAAAAATCAGTACAGACAATTTATTCACGGAACTGTAAATGCAACCACCCACACCTCAAAACAGTCTACTGGTGGTACTGAGGCCATGCTTTCCTCTGATTTTAGGAGGGGAATTCTTGCAAGTTTGCTTCCACTCCACCTAGATTTGCTGTTCTTCCTCAGTGCCTTATGTTTTGGTGAGAAACTGGTACCCACAAGGCAGTATTCATTCTATTCTAGGCAGAGACCCAGCACTGCACTGTTTACCTTGTAAAAGAAGATTCCGAGACAGGGAGCTTAAGTAGCATAAAGAGAATAAGGGAAGAGAATGTCTGCTTCCCCTCTTCTTCCTTCTGCCCTTGGCTTTGTCTTCACTGGGGAAGTGCAGGTACACAGGGCCCTAGACCTGTGGACAAAGCTGTGTGGTACATGCTACGACCCACCGAGAGGTTCTCTGTCAGACTTTCCTTGGAATCAGCACGACGGTAGTTCAGAAACAAGAACATAAATCCTTGCAGAGTGGCTGTAGTGTGCACGACCTGATGCCTATACAACCAACCCGCTAGACTCACCAACATATCGGAGTTAACTGGTGTGTTTATTCTGAGTTACTTAATACTAACCATGCTTGTTCTTAGTTCTGGTCATCACAGCTGATGGAACCAGTTACTGTGTTTTATTGTTAATTTATTAAAAATATGTCAGCCATGTTGGAGTAATTTGTTTTTGTTTGCTACTGTAGATTTTTAATTCTGGATATATTTTGCTTCAGAGGGAATGTAATTTTCAAATAAATTGGTTTGAAATATAAATTATCAATTAGCATAAAGTGATTTTTATCTTTAGGAAAATGTAGCCTTGATAAAACTCCCTTTAGGTTGGGGTTCCATGCTATACTATTTTCAGCACGTTGACATGCCATTGTCTGTTCTACTCATGCACCGCATGGTCATATTATGGTAAATGAGGGACCAAATATATAAAGGTACATAGCTCTGGTGTGGCTAGGCTATCCCAGCCACTCTTGTCTGGTGCACTCCATGAAATTCTCAGAACACTGAAATTGCCTACCATGGAGCATAGCATTTCTAAGATGTACCCCTATGTTGCGGTTAGGATCTGGAGTGTCCCCCAAAAGTCTCATGTATTTTAATGGAACCATGTGATGTGGGTGGATTGGGGTCTAGTCTGGAGGGGTGGATTGCAGTTAAGTTAGGATTAACGGTGTGTAGTGGCCACACCTGGATGCAGGAGGGACTGGTTACTGAGCAGAGACCGGAAAGGATACATAAGCTGCACCTGCCTTCCTGGAGGACTGGGACTAGTCTCAACTAGCCTCAGCTTGTCTTCCTGTTTGTGATGTCGGGGGAAGCTGCCTCCACCTCTCTGTCTGCCATGTACTTCGATTGTTGCTGGCCACCCCTGAATGAACTGTGACCTTCGAGACTGTGAGCTAAAATAAACCTTTCTTTTCATAAGTTCATGGGTGTCGGGTATTGAGTCAGAGAAATGAAAAGGTAACTAAGACACCCTATTATTAAGTAATATGTATTTCTATTTGGTAACAGGTTATAATATTCATGTTTTTCATCAAAAGGGAAATGATGCTCAGTGCTTCTCACTCGTTCCTCGCTTGCTAAAAATTTAACAAGAATAATGTAATAAGGAGACCCTTTCTCATCTTTGGGTTCTTGCTAATTCCTTCCCTTCAGTCAGTTACAAAGCAATGAGCCTCTTTGTCTCTGTACCACAAATCTAACAAATTTTCAGTCTGATTGCATTCCTTTATTCTAGAGTGGAGCCCCTAACAATATCATGAGGCGTGTTTTTCTTTCCTCTGAATCCCTTTGTCATTTATTACTTTTTTTTCTTCTAACATTATCTGTTCTTTGTTGTAGAAAATCTATAAAGTTCAGAATAGATAAAAAATGACATGTCATCAAGGTTGTACTTCAGAAGATTAGGGTACCTCACAAGCTGCATTGACAAATGCTTATTTTTTCAATATTCTCTCTAAAATGTACTTCTTTTAATCCAGTGAAATTTGATTTTTTTTTTTTTTAAAGAAAATAGTTTGTCATCCTACTTTGTGTTTCTTTCACTCTTATTGAGGCCGAACTACCCCTGAGTGATTTTTGCCTGTTGGCTTTTTGATGGCAAATAGGAGTTGATGGTCTCCGTCTTGTTTCCTTGGGGTTGTTAACTTTTTATGATTGTGTGGTTATTATTATCATCATTGTAGAACTTTTATATGTTAGGCTAATCAGCTCTATATCATACAAGCTACAACGACTGTATTTTCACACATTACTACATTGCTTTACTATTTAAATATGAAGTATTCCACATAATGTATTTGAAAATACAGTGAGTGCTAATGTGACAGTGAATTAGGCTATAAGAAAGCTTTCCTAGGAAATACACTCACTAAATATTCCCAAGGCAGTGTAGGCTCAAGACTAATAGATAAAATTCAAGCAAAGTGACTATACAGAACAAACAAACAAACAAAAAACCTTTATGTATTTAGAAGACATAGAAGGCTGTGAATTTCTTGGAGTAAAATTGACCATTTTCAAGAGAAGAATGATCAAATGATGATACGTTTGAACCATGTTATTGAAGATATGAGTAGGCTGGGAAATAGAAGCTGCAGTGAGTTATTCATAGTCATTTAAGGTTAAAATAATTAAAGAGAAAAGCTATGTATTCTAGTATCTACTGGGGAACATATTGGGATAGTCAATAAATATAGTGAATGATTACATTAAAATAAAAATTATTACAGTAAAAGACATGTTGCTTTGACCTCCACCAATGAAAGAATTCCTTCTTGTTTTAAACACACTCATTCCATTGTTCCTGCCCCTCTGTGAATTAGTTCCGGAAGTCTTTCCTGTTTCAGGAGTCTCTTTAAAAGGAGTGATTAAAAAATACAGTAGATATTGTCGCCAAGAGCCACCCGGTGGAAAGGCAGGCTCCTAAAAATACTACAGAAGCTCCTCATCAACCTTATGAAATGCATCTGGCACCTTTTAGTTTTTTTATTGTCTTCAAAACGACCAGGAGATGTAGGTGTTCTGAATCCATTCCGGACATTGAGGAAGCCACACCAATGCAACTGGAGATACTCCCAAAATAGGACCTCCAGATCTGTGTCAAAGTGGAAATAACTGTGAGAAAATTGTGTTCCAAGCCAGAGATGGTATGTAAGATGGTATGTAATGATAATGTGTCCTTTAATGTAAAATATTTAAAATTTAAATATTCACAATGTTTTAATCACACATACTTCATATATCTTTTATATGAAGTATTAAACTAACTACCATAGGAAACATTAATAATTTGAATATATGGTAAAGGACCCTAAAGACTCCTGATACTTATATTAAGTCATTTTGAGCATTATTAAAAGAAAATTAACTATGAGCTGAAGAAAGTTTGCAATAAAAATGGTTTGCCAAGCTCAAACAGGCAAAACTTATGGTTTTTAACACAATAACAAAACAAAAGTTAGAAAGATTTTGTTTTTAGGTACTGATGATTGAACACCGAGTGATAGAGTTTTAAATCATTTAAAGATAAATTAATACATGATAAAATTCACACAAAAAGGATAAGCAAAAGAAATAGTCAGTTACACAAAACAGTACAAATAAAAGGCCAAATAAGTAAAAAGAGATGAAAATGAAGAAATTATTACTTTCAGTATGAATTTCCCTCATTTCACTTCAAAAGCAAAGATCCTCACTATGCTTGAACAAAAGATTTTTCTATGTTAAATTATGTGTTAGAACAAAAATAGAATTTAAGGCAAAAAATACTATATTAATAAACACAGATTACTGTACCATTATAAAAACTATCAATCATAAAGGAATCATAAGAATTCTTTCTGGATAATTAGGACATACTATGACCCAGATAGTACACAAAACACATTAAAACAGATGTGAAAAAAAAAACTGTCCCTAAAAATTCCACGGTCTAGTAGAAAAGAAATGCATCTAAATAGATAATTGCAACACATTGTGGTCAACGTTATAATCCTAAATTTAAGGAGCATATCCAAGGGAAATATCAAGCACACAAAAGTAAGTGACTTAAATGATGAAGTGACGAGACAAGAAGTACTTAGATCGTACATGAACATGTTTTAGGGGAATTTAGAGCTTGAATGAAAAAAATCATAGGTCAAGTAAAGGGTCAAAGGAGGAGGCATTCCAAGAGAAAGAAAGAAAGTAGAGGCACACTGGACATCGGAGTGGAAAACTCCAGAGAACAACGCACGGTTTAGCACTTCTGAGATATAAAGAACATGGATAAGAGTGGGGGATTTGAGGCTAGAATCTGCAACGGGACAAACTATTAACAGAAAAAGAAAAGAAGCCATGCTTGGTAGCTGGAGTTCTATCCTGCAGCGAATCCAGAGACTTGGGAGCTTAGAATTTTTTTTTTTTTCACCCAGGAAATAATGAGTTGAATTTACATGTAAATGGAGGGCTCCTCTGTCAAAGGTGGGAGTGGTCTGACCTTGAGCTGAGATTGGTGTTGAGGATGCCAGACAAATGAAGTAAATTCTGGGCTATGGAGGTAAAGAGGAGAAAACAGATTTGGCTGATATATTCATGTGATAAAATCTGAGGGTGCTTCATGTCAGGAAAGGTGACAACCCCTATTTTTCTTGCTTATGAAAATGGAGGAATTGAATAACCAAAAGGAGACCAGGGAGAAGAAGTCAAGGAGTTAATTTCTAAGCACATTGAGTTGAAGATCACTGCTGCCAAGAGCCACCTAGTGGAAACACAGGCTCCTAAAATACAACAGAAGCTCACTTTTCTTTTTCCCTCTCCCTCCCCTCTCTGAGGCCCCTCCCCAATCCTCCTCATCTTTGTGAATTCCTGCACATGACCTCCTAAATGTCTTCCTACAACTTGCCCACCCAGGTATAGGAGTCCACTAGGGTGGTGGTAGAGTGTAAGCGGATGGAGAAACTCAAGGGAATGGAGTACAAAAGCAGGCTAGGGGCGGGGCTCCAGGGGAGGAAATCTGTCCTGGATGCATGGGTTGAGCTGAAGAGAAGAAAGGAGTGAAAAGAAAACAGGTGCAGAGAAGTAATAAGTCAGGAAGACAGGACAACTAGGACGGGTAGGGAGAAAGGTCAGCAGTGTCAAATGCCACAGTGGAGAAAAATTAACACTGTCCAGAGGGATTTGGTGACACGCACATTAGCAAAAGCTGAAAAAGACCTGGAATGGAATGAAACAGTGTCAAAGGAGCTTAATTCAATCTGGTGGGGAATAAAGCCCCAAATATTTTCAATATAAAAAGGCAGAAGAAACAAAACTCACCAAACAGAAAATCAGAAAGGGAATGTATTAATTTATTAATAGCTAGTTAATACAATTTTAAAGTAACATCATTATTATCAGCAAACAAAATCCTTCATATCAGCGCTTCTAAATGTCACTTTGGCTATGAAAGAAATAAATTAACCTCAGATGCAACACTTAAGGAAATGGTGACATTCATCGTGTTGGTTAAAATAGTAACAAAGAAATATTCATATCTTTAAATGCTTTTATTACATTAAAAAAGAAAAGGAAAAAGCAAAAGAACAGGAAAAGTAAGCATAGATCCTAAGGCTTTGATTGGAAAATAAGATAAATGGAAGGAAATAATAAAGATAAAAGGAGCAATAAATGCATCAGAAACCATTAAAAACAGAATAAGGTAAACAAAGAGTTGGCATGCAGAATAGTTTAAGAAAACAGACAAATCAGACAGATTTAAGTTTCTTTCAAAAATCTATAAACAAGGAAACTTGGAAACCATATCACAGCTTGGTAAAAAAATGAACATTTACAGAGATGATTTTAGGTTATTGATATATAATTTAAGATTATAAATTCAGAAGTTTCTATTTTAGCAAGGATGTGCTTTTTTACCTGTCTAAATAATAAAGTTTTGACCACATTTTATCATTAAGTAAATGAGGTTCAACACAACTAAGCAAAACAACATATCGCAAGTGTTAGGGACAGAATAAAAGCCCCAGCTATTAGATACCGGAGACGTGGTTTTGCTCCTACACCATGTGGCCTGTGATATGTACGCCGGCCACCTTCCACAGAAGATGACCTTGACATCTTTGCCAGAAGAGCCTTTTGCCTTTCATCTCCATCCCTGAGCCCCATTCCTAGGTATACTTTTGGAAGGTATTATACAATTTTACATGTCACGACTTACCCCTCCTCTGCAATGCTGCTTGAAGGAACTGATTTCATGTCTGCTTCTCTACCCCATTTCTATAAACCTAGACCCTCCTCATAATCTTTTCCCCATCACTTTTATTAGCATATGAGTGTGTGTGTTTGTGTGTGTGTGTTACACAATGGTTCCATTGAGCTTAAGAATGTTGTGCACACAGGTATTGCCCATTTCCTTCACCTCTCTCTATTTCACTCTCCTTCCCTTCTCTCAGCCCCCTCCCTGATCCTCCTCCTACTCTTGGTGAAATCCCACACATGTCCACTTAAAATGTCTTCCTACAACTTGCCCTAACTCTTCATTGTCCTGTAGGCAAACATCTGCTTCTCCATCTAGGTATACAGGGCAGTAGATCTCAACGCAGGATGCCAGCTTACATGTGGCCTATTAAAGTACTACTTGAAGATTGATTCTGTCACCATTACCTTGGTTTTCTCAAAGGCCAAGCATGAATAGCAAATTTGACGAGCCTGTTTCTTGTCATTGTACAGAGCTTTGATAAAAGTGATAAACTCAGGAAAGATGGCCATGGACGGCACCCAGAGGATGACACGATACATCAACCTCCACCTTGATATCAACACATTAATCAACTACAGGGTACAATTGTTCAGCCAGCTACAAATTCACTTGTTGGTCCTGTCACCTGGCCCTCATTTATCCATCTTGTTTACAAGGTTATCATGAGATATTTGAAAAATTGTTCTCAAATTCTAATTATATAATGTTTATAACCTTCCCTTGAAGAATGGAATAAAGACAAGAGCATAGATCAAAAATCAGAAATCTGTATGTTGCTCTCCATTTCCCTTGACTCTGAATCTGGCAATGAACTTACCCAGAGTATAGCAGATTTCTGTTAATCTAAAAAGATAATCAAGAAAGTAATGTCAGCATGGGTTGAGTTCAACACAACCATCTGCATACTGAATGTGAGTTCATTTGGCACACCTAGGGGAATTATATCTCCTTATTTTCTTCAGTTTGAATTATTCATTCCAAATTTTTAAACTGAGGATGAATTTCAGTTAATAGAAACATAGGCACTATGGACTATTTATTTATTTGTGCCAAACATTATAAGGTTGGTACATTTCCTTGGTTCCAAAACAATCAATAGAATCCAGCATGAGACCTATAGAAGCTCAAATGATCTTGACATAGGATATGGCTAGTCAAGCAGCTAACATGACAATGTGACATTTGTTAATGTCTCTTTTGCAAAATCCTTCCAAACCATATATAATTCTTCTCAAGGAGTGAAAAATTATTACACCAAGGAGTCATAGTTGATGAAAAATAATGTAAGATGAGAGAGTTTCAGAAATTTTGGAAGTCAAGGAATTTGTATAATTAAAGACCAATGGAAAATTTAAGGAATAAGTCACACTATCTTATACTAAAAGCAGGTCATGTAGAAAAGGCATGTAGGGGTAAGCACTCACTAGATTATGGAAAACTAACATTTGCTTTTTGGACCCATTCATAATATTGTTTCTGGAAAAGAAGATAGACACACATGAAATGCAGAAAGTAAATAGAGAGTTTTGGGTATTAAAATAATAGAAGTTAAAACTGGGTGTGGGAGAGTATGGAAGGTAGTATGCTTTTTTTTTTTTTGTATTGTAAGATGTTCATAGAAGCTCAGATCCCAGGGCTTGAAAAAGAAATAACAATAAAAATAATACGTGTGAGATTGTGGCATAACAAAGAGGAGGCAGTATTTTAACAAGGTTAAAACAACATACTCCACGGCTTCAAGTCTTAGAGGGTACAGCACGGAGAGTATTCAAAGAAAACACGAAAATCACATTCATGATCTAGTATGTATGTCACTATCTGGCTTCCTCAGAAACATCACATCAATAACGTCATTTTCTTTCTTACTCAAAACTTGAAGGAAAAGGAAAGAAATGGTTGCTTATGGCTTCTCCACGCTCCTGATGTTAAAAACGTAACCACATTGAGATACATTTCTACAACACATTATTCCTAAAACAAGCTGTGAAGTTCCAACATCTGCCCCCAAAACTAGCTCCAGTGTCCCAGACCATAATTAGGATAGCACATATTCGAGTTCTGTATGAAGTGTTTTAGCAGCTGAACTCTTTTTTCAAGCACGGTAAAACTTTGTTCTTCAGAATTAGAACTAGACTCATCTAATCTGTCTTGCAACCTGAATCTTGCTTCATACTAAAAGCTTTGAAACATGATCAGAAGATTTTATCGTATAAAGGATTCACATTGTTGAGTAAATGTGATACTGTCAAGTACAAGAAAGAAATTGTAATATTAAACTGTTTATCAATTCCAGCCCCACTTATCATTCTGATCATGGCTTGAATTCCTCCTAGTGAAAAGCTGCCTCCATGCTGGCTGGCCTAATTACAGAATTCTGCTTCTTGCCCTTGACTTTTTGTTTTTCTTTGTCCTTAATTGCTGTACGGTGCTTTAACAAAACACTTGTCCGCTGAATTAGACTCAATATTTGAAATGTTTATAAAGCAAATAGCTTAATTTCATCCCATGTTTACTTTAGGTGGTTATTCTTTTACATATTCTAATCTAGCATCATTTTCCTGCACAAGGCTCACTAAACACATTTTATTCAAAATGTACACCAACTATGAATTATGAATATAATCAAAACCAGATCATAGGAGCATAGGTCAATGCCTCATTTCTACAGGCTTCTCTGGGGGATTATAATTTTGAAAATGTCTTATAACAGTCTTATTGGTTGTTGAACTCTTCACCGACTTAGACCATTTGTAATATTAAAGAGAATGGTGAAAGTCTGAAATAGACAGTGCCAACATAATTCACCTCTTTTCCTATTGGTACTTAATTCAGGGAACTTGCCCATGGCTACCACATAAAGTGAAAATGCCTCTCTAACATTCTCTATCCCTTTATTTTTTTCTTCTTTTTACTGTTCTCATCAACCAACAAAACTTTTACTCATGTATTTTGCTAAAAGTCTAGCTTCCCTCTTGACACCTTCTGAGATAATTAACTTCATATATTATGAATAATTCCCAAGGGCTTCAGTTCCCCCTGTGTTCTCAGAACCTAGCAGAGTGACTAGCACATAACAGACATCCAGGTTATATTTGAAAAATTAAGAAATAAAAAGGTCTCTTTTACTTAATACTTGTAAAATAAAATTTTTCTCATAAGCTTTAATAGACACAAAAACAATGACTCTCAAAAGTTTCTTTATAAACTATAAAAGTTTCTTATAAAAGATTTTTTAAAACCCAGAGCCAGTAATTCACTTTTACATATTTTAAATGTGACTCTCAATTAGCCAAGATGGCCATCACATCATAGAAGGGTAAAAGTTTTCACCTCCCAGTTTACTTTTCTTTACTACTTTCAAGGTGAGAAAAAGAAAAGTCTATTGTTGAAGGCTCTCACGATAATATTACACAAATATTCACATTTCAGCTAGCAGGAAAGCCCACTGTGAAAGATAACACTCTCATATTTATTGATCTACACAGGATTTCCAATAGCGGTTGTCCCTTGTCCCTCTTCATCTCTGATGGGCCGAGGTCACCTCTACCAAGTCACAGAATTGCGAACATACCGTGTTTTCATGTGCATAAGCAAAACACGTCTGAAAAAATGAAAATATCAGCACGAGCTTTGGTGAAGGGCAGACTAAAATGAAATCAGATGTTGGATAAACTAGAAAAATACTGAAGCACTGATTCTCCAGCTAGAGTATGAGAAGGAAGTGGGTGCTATCGTTTAGTAGGAGTCTCCAGCATCCAGGTTTTGTTTTTCTCTCTTCAGCCTTGTCTAGTTCACAACTACAATTTGGATACGATCGCGCATGACAGACGCGCCACCATCTTTCCTTCCGACTCCCCAGTCCAGCCTGTTTCTCTGAGGATCATGATGAGGGATGGGAAGCGTGGATGACTCCACACCAGGAGCCGATCGTGTGAGAGAAAAACACACTGACGACTCTTCCTTCGTTTGAAAGTAGATATGTGGAGTGATTAGAATATAAATTTTAATTTTGTTTTGAAAGCGATATAGAAGTCATCCTCTGAAGACTTAGAAGCTATGGGGAAGTAACACATAGTGGAGGAAAAGCTAACATAAAATGTTACAAATTACTCTGTACAGCTCAGGGCGTTTGCAGAAAATTTGGATAGCCATCTTGCAAGCCCAGACAAGGTACCAGTATCCAAGAGTAACTGTCTATTGTAGGCCATTAACCAAGGACTAATAGCAAAAATCCTAAAATATGAGAGATCTGATGATAATTAAGATGTGTATTACTCAGATATCCCATCAATCACAGAAATTTATTCAGACCATTTGGCAGGCACTGAGACATTAGAGGAAGCACCAGTGGCTACACTGCATTGTGCATTTTGCAAAGAATAATATGTAAGATAACAAGACTTTTTTTTTTTGGTAAGAAAGAGGATAATCTAAAACAAGCTGCAGGTACGTTTCTTCTGAAGATTTGGAAAGCAGTAGAGAAATGACACAGGTGAGTTGAGTTGCCTCAAATTCTAAGTCTGCATATTTCTGAGTAGTTGTTAAGGGAGAAGGAAAATCTGAAATCAGATAAAGCGATTGGACAATAAATATCTTCCAGTGCTTGGAAAGAGTATCTAGACGTGTAGTGTGTCACCAAACTGTGTTCTAATCTAGAACACAGAGTCTTGCAAAACATTTGCACAATTAAAAAAATAATCCATTTGCTTCCTTAGTTTTTCTAGAAATAATATGTTCACCAAGTATTAAGAAAGAACTTAATTTTGTCCAGTATATATCACTTTACTTTTTTAATAGCTCAGGCTGGTCCTGAACTCACTATGAAGCTCAGAAAAATCCACTTGCGTCAGCCTTCCAAGCGCTGGGATTGCAGGCATTTGCCACCCACCCAGTCTATGTGGCGCTGAGGAATCAAACTCAGGTTACTTAGCACGTGCCTAGCAGGCAGGCGCTTTAACCACTGAGCATTCCCCCATATCCAAGGTTTCCTATCTCTTAGGAGTTAAAACAGTTTTGATTCTCTCAATATGTGATAAAAGCAGTTAAAGAGGTGGAAGCCACACTTCCTGAATTGCTTTTTCTAGAAGGAAGACAATTAATGAATGGTTAACTTTGAATGTCTTCCCGTCACTTCTTTGATGGAGCATTTTGCACATTTTCTACAAAGTCAAATATTTTTGAGAATGGGAGCTATCCTTGTGTACTTTAGAGGGTTAAAAATATGGCACAGATACAGCTAAAATCTTGAGTACTTAATACGGCTTCATAAGTTTAAATATTTTCTAAGGACACCTTAAGATCTACTCAGAGGTCATTTTGGTCTTCTAATTGGAAAGATGTTCATATTGAACTGGACTGTAATTTCTACAAACAATTGTTTCCTTGACTCGGGTGGGCAGATCCCCGTGTAATGCATGGTAGTGTATGAAGGCCACTCTGAAACACACTTTCAAAGTAGACAGTAGAGAGCAAAAAGAAGGCACAACTCCAGCTTCAGTGAGGATCAAAGTCAGGACTACAAAGATGCCTGTAAAGGTATCTTAGAAATTGGAGAACAGTGTGGTTAGCTCATTCCTTCACCCCTTTTATCTCTGCCTTTTCAGTACACTACTCCAACCTTTAAAGCAAATCGTGTGTGCCTTTCTAGGTTGAGCTATCAGAAGTGCACATGTCCCATACTACTGAGTCCTTTTAACACGTATCAGAATAAACACAAACTTTAAGGGTACATTTTCTGTGACTACCATGATTTCAAAAATGCAAATACCTTCCACACAAGAAATATGCTGAAAGATACATTTAAAGTTCTCATCAAAGCACTCATCAGTGTCCCCATTTCCCCAGGCAAATGATATGATTTTTTTCCTTCAATGATAAACGCATCAAACTCATTTGTAATTCAAGATTATAAGAATATATACACATTCAACTTTAGACATTTTAATTAAAATTTAATTCATATATTGCATTCCTGTGATTATGCTTGATATATATTATTGCAGCCTATATATATATATATATATATATATATATATATATATATATATATATATATATGTAGTCATTATGCAAAATATGAAGAAGAAAACTGCCACCTTTCTTCTTCCACCCTTATCAATTACCAGTTACTCTGACCGTTTTCTAATCAATATTCTATTCATCACTGTCATTAAAGAGCAGTGGCATGCATTATTTGAAACTGAACATTATCTGGAGTATATTAAAAATAGATGCAAGTATACAGCGAGGAGACATAACGGCAACCCTATTACTCACAGTTCAGGGTCATCAGCTGTGCTGTCACACATAGTTAGGAGATTAGAAATTGCTGCAAAAGTTTCCCACAGATTCAAAGTTTTGACAGCGGCCTATTTTGAAATTCCTCACATTTATCTCAGTTTCAAGGAATATTTCAGTCCCTAAGGATCTAAGCAGCTTCACTCATTCGCATTTCTCCAGATCCTGGGAACCTCTCACTCAGTGAGATTTGTCTTTTTTGGCACAGAGTGATGAGAAAGTCATTTAAATCAAAATATTACCCTTGAGACAAAAGTGCTAAGAGGTGGGCACTCTTCCTGTTTAAATCTCTTTCAAGGTGCTGACTTTTCCCTACCTATATCCCCTGGAAGGTGACCTTGGGGTTGTTCAGGAATTACAGGTTGTCAACAACTCTGCAGGCAAAGGAACACGTTTCTTGGATAAGTCATTAACCTCAGGTCCAAGATCACTAACTTTTCAGAATTAGCCAATAAATAGATACAAATGCCAGCAAAGAAAGCGATGGTTCGGCTAGGCAAGTTGTACCGAGTGGCGTCTCCAGGAGAAGCATGGGTAATAATGATTACTCTTTTTCTTTTGAAAATTGAGTGAGCATTCTACTAGCAAGGGGATTGATGGAGGGCAAAGGCTTCTAGCATCTCAGATAAAATAATTTTATAATCAATCTGATAAAAGTTGATCAGAGAAACTTGCCATCCCTCCCTCAAGATTCTCTCATAATTTTTTTTGTATTTCTGATGAAATATGTTTGACTCCCTTTGCACAGAAACTGTGTGCCATTAAATATTTCCTTGGTTTTCCTGAAATGCTTCCGCTCAGGTCTTTTTTCCCCTTTATATTAGAAAATATGTAAAAGAAATCACCTTTATTAAGACAAAAACAAGTAAAACTAATTGAGATTTGTTGGTAAAAGAAAAACATTCTTGAGGCAAGACGAATGGCACGGCCCTGAAAGTGCTTGCATCTTGTGGTGGCTTGGATCAAAGCCTCAAGTCCCTATGGATACTGTGTAGTGCTGGTAGGTGGGGCCTGGCTGGAATGGGAGGATGGTTGGGGCGTGGCCTGCAGGGGCATGTGCTGGTTCCACGCCTCCTCCCAGTCTGATCTCTGTCCCTCCAGGCTGTGAGGATCTCTGCTGCTGGAGCTCCGGCTCTGTCCCTGCCCCAGCTCCAGCCGTGGCATGTCCTTTCACCATTTTCCAGTCACCCACTTATGAATGGACTGTGACCTTCTGAAAGTGTACGCTAAAATCTTTCCTCCTTAAGTTGTGGATGTTGGGTACTGAGATACAGTGATTAAAAAGTATCTAAGCTAGCACAATGCTCTGAGTTCAATTCCCCAGCAACACGTAAAGCTGGAAGTGGTGGCGCATGCCTGTAATCACAGCACTCGCGAGACTAAGGCCGGAGGATTGCCCTGAGTCCAAGGCCAGCCCGGGCTACATATTGAGTTAAGGACGAGCTTGGGCTACAGAATGAATCCCCGTTTCAAAGTTAAAAAAAAAAAAGAAAAAGAAAAACATTCTTACGTATACTGACAAAACATGCCAAGTACAAGTCTATATAATAATCTTAAATTTTACCCACAAATACTAAGTTTAATTCTATCCATTAAATATACTAAGGGGAATATCATGATATGAACCTTCTTTTAATATAATTTAATGCTTTATTTATCACGTAGAATACTTCAATGACTTAAATTAATTCATTATCAGGTGTTAGTAATTATTTTGTATTTTCCCTTTGCAAGATTTTGTTATTGTTGCTTGTTTTTCACAGAAGAAAAAGAAGAAAAGGAAACATTTGTGATTTTAATCATCAAGCAATTAGTTGTATTTTAACTTAATCATATCAATGGCAATTCTTATTTGCCTACTTTTGAGTTTATTAATTTGCTCAACATTTTTACATTTATAATATCATTGTGTACAATTTATTGATTTTAAATAGACGTAATCTGTTTTGAAATTACTCAAATGAGGTATTAAAACATACAAGCCCAAATTATGCTTTGATATAAAAACCAATGAAAATCTTATTCACAAATTAACAGTTTCTGAAATTTAAGTACCCCAGGGGTGGAACAGGGAGGGAATAGCACCGCAGTCCCTCTAGAGGACTGGAAACTGCGGAGTGGTTACTCACCCACACACATGGAAGAAAAATCTATCTGTCACTCACATTGCTCTGGCTCTACTATGTGTGTTGCCATTTAAATTTTTTGTGTAATTGATGTGCTAACTTCATTGTAAAACAATAACTCTGTAATTGTTCCCACTTGTGAGATACTGCGAACATGTTTTAATTATCAACACAAGTAGTGCAAATTCAAAGCAATTTTAATGACTGCAAATTTCAGTTTTGAAGAGCTCCTTACGGTTCACTTATGTTTAATACAGTCTGTGGTTTATTCACGGATTCTGTACCATCAAGATACTTTTATATTCAGTAAAACAGTATTTTCATTTTTTAGTCTAAAACTTCAAAATTCTAATCCTTCATTCCTTTAGAAGCCAAGGTCCAAGTGTTATGAACTCAAAAACAAATATTTAAACTGGCTAAATTTTAATGTAGCCTAGGAGTCATTAACAACGTGGGTGTGGATGTTTTAATATCACAGGCCATGAAAGAAGGGATTACAATTCATACTGGCAAGCTGACTGAGTTGAGCCAAGAAAAATATTTCTCATCATTTTTTCAGTTCCTAAGGATGATGGACGTGCTTCCTTACCAAGTGGTTCTTGTTCTGCATGTCGCTGTTGGCCAATGCCACGTTTCCCAGCTCCTACAGCATCCCCTCATCACAGATGTGCTGTTGTTCTTTTTCCCTCTTAGTTTCATTTTTCTGCACATACTCTGGAGAAATACTTTTGATTAGCAGAATCCTCGAATTTAGTGGTCCTGTGAGACAAACTCCAGTTCTTCCAATAATGGAAAAACAACCCTTGAGTGGTAAGTCACCATTTTATCCTCCAGAAGTTTTCAGCCATATAAATTCTAAGTGTGATGTGGTGTTAGTCTGATTTTATACTCTTGCACTAATTACGCCAATCACCTCATGTGGCCTGCAGTGTTGCACACTTGGTCTGTGCCTCTATTGTCCATTGGCTGCAGTAACATGTCTGCAGGCTTACTTTCAGGAGAAAAGTAGGGGAAGGTGAGTGGATGATGTAGAGAAGTAATGTAGAAAGAAAGAGAGAAACACTAGAAATCCAAGCAAGGAAAACCCTTTCCCACTTAGTTGATACATTTATGACCAAGAATTCTTATAGGACTAGTGGTTCTACATAGAAATGGCAAGGGAAGAACCCTCCCTCTCACAATCTCCTCAGACAACAACTCTGATTTCTTGAACCACATAAACAGCCTTCTACATATACCATGAGAACAAGCATAGTTAATAGAAGTTGCAGATAAAAAAATTAAGCATTATTGTGCTTCCATGTAAATTTAATAATCTATTCCCATCAGAGTGCATTTTTTGGGTTTTTTCTCTCCATAGGGTGACTTTTTCACATGGTAACTTAAGAATAAAATTTAGAAAAATGACATTAGCATACTGTGAAGGATCAATAACTTTGTAACTGGGAAAATTTGAAGGTTTTTAGTGGAGAATGGTATCATATGAATGCAGCAACATAAAGGAGGTCTGCCAAGCACTCAGTAACACTTTGCTAAAGATGATCTTAGGAATAGCAGTTCTGTTTTCCTGTAGTGCGGGCCATCCAATTTATAAGGCCTTGCCCAGTATAAGGGCTAGATAATTGCATCTTGAAATTTATCCTGGATAATGAGGTCAGGCACAGTTAAAAAATATAAGTAAGATAAATAAAACTATATGGTACCAGTTTCCTAAGATGTTCCGAGATACTATTTGCGATTGGACTATTCTTTCACACACAAGGAGCTTTCCCTGAGAGAGAAATTCTCTTCATAAGCACATATAATAGCAGTATGAAGTGTCGCCTTGTGATTCTGAAGTGGCATAGTTGGACTGGCAAAACCTAGAAACCTTGTATCTTACATGAGCCAGATGAAAAGATAGATGAGAAGCTTTGGCTTGTACCACTCAGCATTGGGACCACTGGCACTGGGCGTGGGACAGCTAGGCAGAACTGGCGCATTCCGTGAGTGCAAAATTCATCACGCATTGTGAAGACTATACTAGTACAGGAAAAAAATCCCCGTGAAATCCCGATAATTGTTACATTGCGCACATGTCAAAATATTAGTTTAGATCTTTGGGATTAATCAATAACAATATTAAAAGCAATTTTCCTCTGTGTTTTTTAATGTGGCTAGATAATACTTAAAATATAGCATATATATAGCATAGTACTTATATCAGGCAACATTGCTATATACAAAGATAAAATTCAAGTGACATGTCTGAGCCCAAGATAAAGAATAGCAAAGGGAGCAATTTCTTTAAAACACACTTATCGGATTTATTTCAGAAAATCCACTTATGCCACTAGTAAGTTATCAGTTTACAGAAAATACATATACTGAAAGACAGGCGGCTGCGGGCGAAGGCCGTAATAACTGGGTTGATTGCTCCAACACTGGGAACCTAATGACTGAACTCAATGACTGCTGGCAGTAATGCGCAGCAATCTTTTTAATCATATCTCAATTAGCTTTCCAAGTTTCTCATTTCAGGGCTCCCAGGGGTCTCATCGCTTGCCTCTTTCATTCGTGATAAACAAAATCATCTGTCTTTTATATTCATCTCTAATATTTGGGGCTTTTTTGTTTGGTATGTGGTGGTCTTAACAAGCTGCAGTTGCTGATAGGGCTGTCAGCTGCAAACATCCCTGCCGGAAAGTGGCTTATTCTTCCAGAGAACAACCGGAATCACTTGTGTCATGAGGGCTGAGTCAGCCTCTTACCCAGTATAAATTTGCAGCAACAGATGGGCATTACTTTGGGAAATTGCAGGATAAGGGAGATGTAATTTGTAGCTTTTTCCCTTCGGTCTGTGGAGGAAGCTGGACATGGAAAATCTGCTATGAAGGGGAAACATTTAATAACAGAGCTTTTAAAAAATATTCTGAAGGAAAGGAGGTCTACGCCACTTATTTTTCATTTATTCATTCATCAACTATTTACCGTCTCTCATCCGAAGGTCTGGTGAATACATGAAGAATATAGTATTTTTGCCTTTAGGAAACTCATTTTCCAAGTCACTGTTATTTACATACATATGTGCAGAATCTACTTTTTCTCAAATCCTCACTCTTTTAGAATCAATCAAGACTGAAACGGTGACGAAAGCTAGCTTCCTCTTTCACAGGCTCCAGAACTACAAATGGCTACAAAAATACAGTCCCAGGGAGAACTGGAGAGCTAGGGCCCACGTTTCCTCCCTAGCACACTGACACAGAGAAGGCGCCACGCAGCGTCTCCAAAGCACCCTTCCCTTGGCTGTCTCTGTGCTGTCCAACGACGAGGCATGTGGACCTCGGAACCGGGTCTGCGTACTTAGCTTTCATCTGCCCTGACCTTTGGGGAAGGAATGCTGTCAACATGCTGTCATGAACTCCTCAAGTCTTACCGCAAATTACTCATTCCAGCAAAGGGTGAGGTCCTGCTTTACTTCTACTGAGGGCCACCTGGATCTAGTCAGTCACTCCCAGGTCATCAACTTTTTGCCGCTGTTAAAGACTCAAGTTCTGAGGGTAATGCCTGACCGCTGCCAAAGAGAGAAAGGCTTTCCTGCCTCTCCAGCATCTTCGTGTTGATTCCTTTCTGACCATTCAACCCGAAAACCCCTGCGTGATATTATTAACTCAGTGTGCCCGGGAAACTAATGAAAACCTGAGACACCTAGGGAGTGCCGATCCACCCAAGCAGCCGTCAGATGTTCTGTCAAATGGGATCTCACGCAGCCGAAGCCAGGCTCACGCAGCCGAAGCCATTTAGGCACAATAAGTGGCAGAGAGCGGGGGCAGGCTGTGGGTGAAGATGGCACCGGGTAAAATCTCTGCGGGGGCAGCAGATGGGATTTCATACGGCTGCTTAAGAAGGAATGCATGAAGATATGGCACCGAGGACATTAGTGCAATTTTGAAGTTTTATGTTGAAAATCTAAAAGCAAGGAATAGCTTCCAGGTGATTTATCAGGGTCAGCTTACTGTTTTCCCATACAGGTCTGCGTGACATTTTTTACTATATCCACCTGTTGTGTTGATCTTGCGATGTCGCCTGCACTTATTGGCTGGTACAGGGTAGAGTGATGCTCTGAATCTGGAGTATCCCACAAAAGCCTCATGTACTTAGATGTAGTGGGATACCGATGAAACTCTGTGTTATTGGGAGGTAGGGCTGGCCTGGCAGATGCTTGGGGCTTGATCTGGAGGGATTGTGTCAACTTGTTGAGATTGGGGTTGCCCACGGCAGAGCCTGCAGAGTGTTGTTGACTTGTGAACCAGCAAATGAGGGAGGGGCACCTGCCGTGGGGGAGTAGGGGACAATCTGGCAACTTGAACCGAGGAAAGGAAGAAGAAATATTGTTCCAGTGACTTCAAGGGGAATCTCTGGCCTTTGCCCCAGTCTCCAGATATCAGCTCACTTGTTTTCTCTCTGCAATGCTGTGAGCTGCTCTCCAGCCTCTGCCAGGTACTTCCACTGGTGAAGGGACTGAGTAAGACCTTCCGAAATTGTGAGCTAAATAAACCTTTCCTCCTTTAAACTGCAGCTATCAGGCATTTTGTCACAGCAATGAAAATGTGACTAAGATAGAGAGGATGGTGCAGAAGTTTGGGGAAGAAAAATTCAGGGCAATGTCAGCTGTATGCTTGACATGAAGACGGAAACCTTAACCACTTAATTTGTTAGGTTGGATATTTCATATCTCATCTACTGGAAGAGCACATCAATTTTTATGGAAGTAAGCATGCCCTCGAAGCCAGCCCTAAAAGCAATCAATACTCTCTTTCTGTTACATAGAGTTTGGATAGAGCACGTCCTTCAAAATGATCATGTGTTCAGAGGAGAAGCTTTTGGAAGATGATTAGGTCAAGTAAGCAAAGACTTTATTAATGGATTTGTCCACTGATGAGGTCACAGATGAACATGCTATCAGGAGGTGGGTCCGACTGTACAGAGTATGTCACTGGGGTGTAACCCGAAAGGGTGCTGCCTTGTCCCTGGACCTTTTCTCTCTTTCTCGTTCTTCCTTGCTCTTTATGATGTTTCTACCACAGAGCCAGACTACAATGAACTGAAATCTCTGAATCCATGAGATAAAAACATTTAAGTTATGTATGTCAGGTACTTTTTTTCTCACAGAAAGGTGACGAATGTACTTCCCAATCATCACACCACAGACTTCTAGCAATGTTTTAGGAATAACTAATGGATAATGGACTCTTGCGTGCATAGTTTCTTTTGTTCATCATATGTTATTAGGATATATCTGTTTTGTTTCATGTAGCAGTTAGTTTTCATTCACATAGCTAGCTATAAAGTGCCCACTGAATGAATATAGCACCATTTATACTGAGGTGTTCCACTTGGGCTATTTGGAGTATTGCTGCTATGAAGTTTCAAGCGAACCTCTATTAGTATATAATTATGCATTTCTGTTGGTTTATATCTGGAAATGGAAGGGTTGAGCCATCACCTATGTCTATGTTCAGCAATTAATTTTAGTTCTTGTGGAATAGTCTACCAGAATGGCTGTACCGACTTGTATATTGCTCTAGATTAAGAATTCTTCATTCTTGCAGACTATTGGGATAAACCAAGATTCATATTTTTAGAGCTATAACAGTCCTCTTCTCACCTGAGCCATTCTGACGAACGTTCAATGATATTTTCACTGAGGATTACATGGGCATCTCTCTCATGACTAATGACTTTGTGCATCTTCCACAAGTTCATTGATGTCTGGATATTTGAGATCAAGGTGCATTTTCAAGCAGTAAGTCAACACAGAGCCGCAAATACTATCACTTCTTCCTAGGCTGAATAAACACAGATTGTGTCAATTGCTACCATGAACAGGTGATATCGTGGTATTTTCCACCCAGAAAGTCTCCCCTATGCTGTTCCAGAATCTCAACTCCATTGGAAAATATAGCCTGCTGGATTTTCTTCACAGGGTACCTCATGCTGAGCAGAGTATTAGGAGAACAGGAGGCTTTGTAAGAACAATTAGATACTCTCCTACCAATAGTTAATGCCACAAAAAAGTTTTGAGAAATTCCACATCATGTTCTCACAATATCCATCATGTTTTTATGAAATAATTTCTTTTTCTTCTGTTTTCACTTACTACTTAGGGTTTATACAAATACCAAACAAACACAGTATATTTATTTATTCATTTAACAGCCATTAATTGTAGACTAATTACTGGATATTGGAGACCTGGAAGTACAAAGTCTAGGCCTCAATGTATAAAGTAAGAAACTAGTTTGAAAGAGCGAAGAAAGAAAGAGTGTAGAAAGTAAATCTGTGAAATGGATAAGTGATTGAAACAGAAAGTGAGGGGAGTGATCATTTTTACAGAACAGTGAAAGAGGTCTCTTTACAGAGATAACTTTGAGCAAAAACGTTTTTGATTGAAATCAAACCCAAATATTCACCAGTCACGTGATGACGCGAGTGGGTAGTTCCAGGTGAAGAGAGCAGCCAATGCAAAGGCCACGCCGAGGGAGGTACTGCAATCTGGGGGTCTTCTTGCCTTCTTGCTTACAGTAAAGCGCCCGGGGAGGGGAGGCTCGCTGAGGGGTGCTAAATGGGTGTTAGGATGTCGGCCTCTGCAGACCATGGGAGGAGGTCTGGTTCCATGTGAAAATAAAGAGAAAAGCCTCAGAGGGGACAGTGACACATTCAGGAATTGTCAAACTGGCTGATGGGCAGAGCCTGAGTGTGTACAACACAGTTTTACTGGAACACAGCCATGCACATATTTTATCAATTCTGGTTTTAAGCGGGTATTGTGGTTTCATGTCACAACTCACAGCTGGACTGATATGGCAGAGACAGTAAGGACCACGGGCCTAAAATAATTTGTGCCCTTACAGATAACTTTGGCTATTCTTTGAAGTACAACTACAGGGAGGGAACAAGAGTAGAGTCTGGAAGTCAGCTCTGGCAAATATTTAGAGGTCCGAGCAGGAGATGATGTGAGATAGAGTAGCATAAATGGGGGTGGGGGGTGATGAAATGTGGACAGACTCTGGAGTGTGTAATGAGATCCATAGGAAAATTACAGAGAAAGAGGAAAAGCAATATGCTCTGGCCAGTGGTTAGTTGATATCTTCTACAATCTATGAGTAGAGTCTGTATTTGAAAGATTTCATCTCTCTATGGTAAGTGCAGCACATTTCAGTAGCAAATATTATAACTATTATTTCCAGGCACACTTCTCTGATTATAGTCATTGACTTAGGTGCTCCATAAAATAAAAGCTCAAGCCAGTAGGTAAAAGGCTCAAGTTATTTTTTTTTTTTTCTTTTTAGTGCTATGTATCGGTAAACAGTTGTTCTCTAAAAACCTTTTCCCCAGAGTTCCCAACATTCAATGGAATCTAAAGCAGTGAACAAGAAGGGGGGAGCTTCTAACTAAAAACATCAACATCTGAGTCCCAGTTTCACTTTGCAGATGAGACATCTCTATTTGATTTTGGTCAGATGCAAGATAAAATTTCAGGAAAAAGTCCATTTGGGTATCTCTTATACAGAGCATGCTCATGAGGAAGCAGTGGGACCCACGTCTGGTAACGGTAGAAGATATTTGATTCTAGTTCTGTGGGGAGGAATCTTGTCCTTGTACTGGGAGAGCATGACCCCTGATGAACAGGAGGGTGGGGACCTTAGTGTGGGAGTAATTATAGGTGAGAAATGGCTTAGGATCCCCCGGAAAGAGTACAGGCAGAGCAGGCATTCTGATTGGCCACTCTCCAAAAGTGGGAGGAGGGACACTAGATGGAGAAAATAGGTTAAGGAGAAGAGAGGGGATAGAGGGGTGAGTACAGGAGAGGTGAAAAGGAAGAAAGAAAGAAAAAGAAAGAGAGAAAGAAAGTTCCAGATTTGCCAATCTACATACATGTGGCTTTAAAAGAGTCATGGAATTCTCTGACATACCCTGAGGGACGGAAAACAGGATTTCAGATTAGTTTTTATAAACTCCTACTTTGTAACACGTGGACAAGGTCAACATGCTTCAAAGTTGTTTGAGTGAACTTTTTCCCATCTGGTTTGGGTTAGGAAGGTTATTGGATGAGGAGCTTTAAACAAGGTGGAAATTTGAAGCCAATTTTATGGGTGTGAACTGAAACTGACAAGAAGCTATTCCAAGCACTTGGGGAAGAAAGAGAAGTATCTTCAAAAGGTCGGCCATGAACACACAGAGGTAAACATGTCAGCCTGCTCTACATGGGAATCAGGGAGCTCAGAGAGTACCACCAAATGAGACACACAAAGCTCCCATAAATAGGAATTTACTTATTACAACAATCAAAAAGCAAGCATAAATAATAAAAGTAAACAAAAGAAGAAAGTCTTGATCTTGCTTCATCCTCTATAAAATAAATGGTAGCTTTGCATGTGTTTATATGAATAGTGTAGGCTGCATTGGAACAATTATATTTTCAGGGATAAGAGGAGAACATTTTTAATTAATAGAGGTTATTTTAAAATTCTGTTTTTCTACTAGCCAAAAATTTGTTGATTTGCTTGATTATCTGATAAAATAAAGGGAACACATTTTTCACCATTATTGAAGTCTCAAGTTATTTAAGTTATTTATTCATCCATAAAAAACACTTTTATTGTTATATTTTGTTTTGTTTTGTTTTTTGAGATAAAGGTCTACTTTGTAGGCCAGTCTAGTTCTGAACTAACTATGTAGCCCAGTCTTGCCTCAAACTCACAGTAATTTTCCTGCCTCAGCCTCCCCAGTACTGCAGTTAGAGGCATGCACCACCATGCCTGGCTTATGTGGTGCTGGAGAATAGAATTCAGGGCCTTGAACTTCCTAGGTAAGCTCTCAAAGTGCTGTGATATTCCTGCAGCCCTAATGTTTATTTTTGTTTTATGAATACCTGACTTGAAAGCAAACTTGCTGATGCAATATATCACAGATGCTTTGTTGACTGCTCTGGACAGGGAAGGAAGATAAAAGTGCGATGAATTTAAGACCCCTCAAACCACTGGTGACTCATAAGCATGACGTTATGGAAGTTCCAAACTGCATCAAGATGATGAGGCAGGACCTCACCAAGTGTGGAGCAAACCGTTTTCCATAATTTTATTTCTGTGGGATGATTTTGTTTCCTCTTTGATTTCAAACTCCATAATGCGATTTACCAGGTGGCAAAGGGTCTGATACGCACTCATGAGAATCTTTATCCATTTCCGCCTCCCTAATTCACTTTATGTCCCCATCTTATTGATATGTATAAGTGCAAAATTTAAGGTTTACAATGAAGTTGAGCTTTTTGTGCACCTACTTACCTTGTCAAGGTGACAAGTACTTTCCCACTTCCCTTTTGTCCCTCCCCCTAATTCGCTTTTAAGAGGATGAGTGGCCTCATATTGTGTGGCTGGCTGATTACCTTAGCCTTTGATGAGTCTTTGTAAAGCCTTGTAACTGGCCATTCAGAATTCACAAAGACCATCACATATAGATGTCCCACTGTCTTTGTGACATGTGAAAACAACTCAAAAGACAAACACTCGCTAAACTCCTACCTCATAATATTAGTCGCATATGAACTCATGGATAACATTAAACACAAGTTTTTTGGAAGTTTCACATTCTGATGATACTCTTCAAGGTACTTTCACAATTTAGAGTCAATTAGAAATGACTAAACCAAATTTCTACTAAGACAAAAAATATTAAAGAAACCAGGATTTAGAACTCAGCCCTGAACTTTCTAGGTTACATCTTGGCTGTACAAAAAACTTTAGTTTTTCTTAATGTTAGGCTTCATGGAGATATAATTAGCTTCATTCTCTTGGGTACCTTAAATTCATGAGTTCAAAGAGAGAAAAGTTTTTGAAAAATAGGATAATATCATCCTCACTATACAAATGTTACCATCTCTAAGGGTTAAATTTTCATCATACAGTGATGAAATCAAGATGAATTGCTCACCGATGAATGATGGCACCTTTGAAAGGACACACCAAGGACACACAATTGTTGGCAAAGAAATCCCCATAAGTGATCCAAAAGTATAACAGAACATACCAGGAAAACACAGAGTACTACCGCAAAGATGTGCTCAATCTTTATATCTTATATTATCTTTAAATCTTGTTATTAATCATTGGAAAACTATATCCTAACTTGAAGTCAAACAATAACGGAAATTGATGTGTCTGAGATCGCAGCAGGGATATAACTTCTCTGTTGTACTGGGAATTTTATTTAGAAGCTTCTTTTTAAAACAAAAGTACAGGCATCCATTGTTTTCTCTTCCCAAGATGGACTATCACAAGAAAGTGTAACAAAACAGCCTAATCTAGATCTGTTGAATTCGTCAACACATATGACCGATGTCTAGCCCATTTTGAAACTAATAGCAAATTCAGAGGAACAAAACTATATACTTTAGTTTTGGTTGAGTGGTGAATAAAAAAAAAAAAATCAGGACACACTCCCTAAAAGTTGTGTATCTTCATACTGAAGTGCATGCCTGTGCCATAAGGCACAACTTCCAAAACACAACTGCTGTTTCCAGTAGGGAAAATTCACTTGGGAAATCTGCAGTCAACATGCCCAATTCCATCACTAATCATTTATGAAAATAAATTATAATTTGTTTGTAGTGGCAACACAGCCACCAAAAAACCCATATATTTCCACATACAATGAAATGTAATTTCATTTGTATCATGATGTCTTGAGTCCTGAAAAGTATAAGATTTCATATACAGGATTTAAACATGAATTTGTATCACTGGACCACTTAGGGTTATCCACTTTTTAACCTTAGAAAAACTGGCCTGACTTGCCAGGCAATTCAGAGATACCTTTCTTCTCAACATCTAAGATTAGATTTCTAGGAATTGTAGAGCTAACTGCAAACTTTCCTGCCCTGTCTGCTTTTCCCATTTGTTAGTCATCCATTCTGTAGGAACATCACCCTCCTGTTCATCCACTCTAGAAAAAGGTGAAATCTGGTTAAAGAACACACTACCTAATAGCACCTTTATAGGTAGTGCTTCACTGGGTCTAGGTGACATGCAGAAGTGGTTGAAGGCTGAGTTGAGTTGCAGAGACTTGCAAAGCCAGCATTGTTGGAGGCGGAGGCAGGAGGGTCACAAGTTTGAACCTTGCCTGGGCAACTAAGTAACTTAGTGAGATCCTGTCTCAAAAAGAGGTGGGCAAAGTGGAGGGCTAAGAATGTAGCTTAGCGTGACGATGTTTATTTAATCTTACTGCCAAAAATGAATGAGTGTATTCGTTTTGTATTGCTACATAAGAAATAATACCAAGCAGTGGCTTAGAACATTTGTAAGTTACAATTTGTGCAAGTCACCACAGATCCTAAGGTGGCTCAGCCCAATCCTCTGTCCCTGAGACTTTTACCAGCATGCAGTTATGTGGAAGCCTGAAATACATTAGCAACCAGGAAGCATCTACACCGAAACACAGTGATGGGTTCATATGGAAAAAGTTGGCTTTTTACAAACATGTTATCATCCTGTGGCCAATAAGACAGTTAGCACTATCAGCATTCCCTACCTCAAAGTCCTGTTGTCAGATAAAAGATGCAGTTTTTTTCTATGCTGTCATTAAGCAGATAATTTTCAAGACTATTGCATTAGCTAAGCTTTGTGGAACAGAAAGGCCTATTGCGGTTGAACTGGGTCCTACACAGACACACATTGATGTACTCAGCCCAAGCATCTACTAGTGTGACTTATGGCCAGATAGGTCTCTCCAGATTGAGTCAGGTCATGGAAAGGGTGAGGCAGGAAGCAGCCAGCAGAATATAATTATTGTCCACAGAACAAAAATGAAGGTATAGGAAGTGAGAGACTAAAACAATACATCCGCGAGACCAGGAGCCCTGAGCACGCACCTGGCAAAGGGGCGGCACAGAAGGAGCCAATCCACCCCTAGTGCTCTCAGATAAAACGTGGTATCTCAACATATTTTATTACCGACTTCTAGTCTCCAAAACTATGAGAGGGTATGGTTCTGTTGAAAGAAACTCTGCATGTGATGCCTCGCTACAGCAGCCCTAGATCAATAAAATTTATTTGCAAAAAGTAACAGTTATCCTGATCCTCCTTCTGTACATACAAAAATGAAATCTGAACTAACTACATGGTGTGTGTTATTGAATAGGCAATGTAATGGAGTTTATTGAGAAAGAAGATACTGGTGCCCATAGAACTTGGGACCAAGAGCTAATTATATCAGTTTAGTCGTTTCAATAAAAATTTAATTCAAATCCTTGAAAGTGAAATGAAATTTGGAGTTGTGAGACGGCTTTTGTTGATTTTTGATGCTGGCTTTTGTGTTTAGTTGACTAATTAGCGTAATGAATGAATAGAACAGAATACTGGAGATAGGGCATAATTATAAATATATAAGGTAGGAAAAAATAGAGGATAATGCTCAGGAATAATTAATAAAATGGTAAAAAATGTACAGAAGGATAGGACTACTGTGTTATATTTTCCTTTACCTTTGAATCTCTGGTTTTAATTTTGGTTATTTCTACTACAGAAAGAGCACTACAATTCTTATTTGCTGTAGTACTCACATTTAGGTGACATTAAATAGAGCCATTGGTGTGCTGTACACGGCCCAAATTCCAAGACACCAAAAATGAATAAAGGAATCAACTAGCAAAGAACTGAAAAAGCTACCTAGGATCTATCAGGACAAATGCATATTCTAATACAAACTGTTTTCCCTTTTCACCATTTTTATTGTTTTTTTCTGACCATCTATCTGGTTGAAAAATTAAGTATATCATAAAAAATCACCTTGCTATTTGAATACCATGACCAATATTATTAGATAAAGAGAACACGTGCATATTTCTTGAGTTATCTACTCCTGCTTATCTCTAAATACAATGGTGACACAAAGACTAAACAATGACTTACAATTCAATACAGCAACAAAAAGAATGCTCCAATTAATAGTATTTTTCACTTAGAAATGTAAACAGGTGTGTCTTCTTGCAACAGAGCTGTCTTGCTAACCACACGGGCAGAATTTCATCCGAGTACCTCCAGCTGTGTTAAGACCATCTGTTCATCCTTTTTAATTTTAATTAGTGCTAGAGACTTCCTTTATTTCATTAATCTCATCTGCAATTTCTTATTTGCATTTTTGCCCCTTTTATGGATACAGAAGAAACAGGTCTGAACAAACTACAAGTTCTAACAAATCTTCCTTCTCAGTTTACTTTAATCAGCAATTCTGAAAGTAAATAAAGTTATGGCTTTTAATAATAATAGCAGTTTTCCATAAACTACTCTAAGCACCATCATGGTATAAAAGCAATTTCTGAAATTATTCAGCATATGTTTCACAGATGATGAGATGTTTTTATCCACAGATATTCATTCCACATGACTTTTTCCCCCTTCTTTTCAAAACTCGGTGGTAAAGGTTAACCACTGGGAAGTCATTTTCATAATATTGTAATTACATACAACGGCTTTTAGACATACTTTATTTCTACACTTACGTATTTATTTATTTTTCAAAATGATTTACATTTAAATAAGATTTTTAAAAATTAGAGTCTGCTTGGATAAGCCAAGTAAGTATGCTTTTAGCATGAGTGTAACTAGATATTTTATTTGTAAATGAACAACAGTATTAGGGTTCAGGTGTGTCCCATTAGAGTAAGAATTGGGATTTAACTGTATATATTGGAATACTTTTCCTTGTCCTGTTTATCTTACTCATTGTGTGTGTATTTGTTGGTATGTGTCTCAATTATACATATATATGTATGTGTATATATATATATGTATATATATACATGTTTATGTATATATATACACATGCATATACATATATACCCCAAGAATAGTGTTTTTCACATTTATTGAGCAGAGAGATTATATCTGGTGATTTTACCTGACTGGATATGCTTGATTCTGCACTTGTCATGTTTGGAATTCTGAATTCCTAATCCTCTCCAAGGTGCTAGGAATGCTACAACCCTTAGGTATTAACTTCAGGATTGGAGGAACATCAAAACTTAGAGCTCTTACCTAGCAAGTGCAAGACCCTAGGTTTGATTCTCATTCTCAAGCACCACACAAGCTGAGCATCGTGATGCATTCCTATAATCCCAGCATTCTAGAGGCTGAGGCAGGAGAACTGAAGTGAGTTCAAGGCTAGGCTAGACAACATTATGAGTTCAGAACCAGCGTGGACTACAGAACATAGCCTTCTCCCTCTCTCTCTCTCCCTCTCTCTCTCTCTCTCTCTCTCTCTCTCTCTCTCTCTCTCTCTCTATATATATATATATATATATATATATATACCAGAAACTGTAGAGTGAACATGTTTAGTAAAAACAGACAAAAAATCCCACCAAGTTCCATGAAACTTAGGATAGTATTAAACTAGATATCTCATTTTATATAAAATTTGGCAATTCATAAGTTTAAATATAAAACCGGAGTTTATTCTTAATCCAATTCTAGAATGTCCCTCACTTCTCAGTAACTACAGAAAATTGGAATATGTATAAATAGAAAAAAAAGTATTAGGAATTCATCCTGAAAAACATTTACAATGTTTTTATCTCCTATTTTAAAATTCTACATAAAATAACATAACAGAGGCATAATGCTATAAATTTATTTGTGCTTGTCCATCTCTCTTTTTCTTGTTGAAATTGTCATAATTTTATATTTCCATTTTTATATCCTGAAATGGTTTTTAATGTCTTTAATGAAGAAACCATTTGCACACATGTGCTGAACTTTTAAATGGTTTTTGATAGGTGACTATATATATATATATATATATATATATATATATACATATACATATATATACATATATATACATATACATATATATACATATATATACATACATATATATACATATACATATATATACATATATATATACATATATATACATACATATATATGTATATATATTGGATACACAAATTGTGGTATTTATACACAATGGAATACTATGCATCTATAAAGTCCAACATCATGGAGGCTTTTGCAGGCAAATGGAAGAAACTTGAGAACATCATGCTTAGTGAAGTGAGTCAGAAGCAGAAGGTGAAACATCGAATGGTCTCTCTGATATGAGAGACCCAGACCACAACTCTTATGGAAATTAAAATGAAAAACAAAGTGAAACGGGGGTAGGGCAGGGAAGGGAGGGAGAGGAGGGGAGGAGAAGGGACAAAAGGAGAGAGGGAAAGCCCTTGTCACCTTGACAAGATATGTATGTGCACAAATTGCTCAACTTCACTGTAGACCTTAAATCTTGCACTAGTAGATATCATTAACATGGGGCGGGGGGAGATAGATAGGCAGACAGGTAGGCAGAGATACCTGCTGGCAATTTTTTTTTTATTTAAAAAAAAATAAAAATAGCTTTTACTCCCTATTTGTTTCTAGTCAATATACAGCTTTAGTACATTCTGATCAAGAATGCATTATGATTTTTATACACAGAAATTTCTAAAAATTATTTGAGGTTTCACATCCAAGCAGTTTTTGTAAATGTCCTCTCAGTATCTAAAATTCATATTATGGACAGTGTTGTTCTAATGCTTTAAGAAATATAAATCAAATTTTATGCACTTTTCTCAGAAAAATATACATACTGGGTGACTGTTAAATAGAAAACTAACTAGAAGAGCTATATGAGAAAGATTTGATAATAAGCTCTGCTCCATGTAGGGACACAAATGTTGTCACACTCTCTAGGAGTGCATTTTCCACTACTATTCAAGGTGTTCGCTGAGAGCATTTTCTTTAGAAACTTCAAATAGGGAATGAGTTTACCTAAGCCAAAAATTATGAGGGAAATCATGTTTAAGGAAAAATAATAATTTTGAACGAGAAGTAATAGAAGCCAATGGACACATAGGGTTCCTAGTAGGAACCCTATGCTGTCTCTCCTGGAACACTGTTTACACGCCCCCCCCCCCCCCACACACACACACAGTACTGTTTTCTTTCAATCACAAAAACCATATCTGCCTAATTCACTAGACACGTTTCAGTATCTTGGAGAACTCAGTTAATTAAAGACTGGCAGAATAAGAATGTGAGACTTAAGAACAAAATTCACCAAGTCACTGCGCTTGGCACATTACTTTTGTACTCTTTTAAGTCTTTCTGGCCTATTGTTTTTTAAGTCACAGATATACAAGGGCCAATGAAAGCATACAGTGTATTTAAGTAGAATAATGTATCATGACAAAAGATACATTGTTATTTTCTCTTCCTCGAAATACCCTTACTTCCGTTACACTTATCCCATCATCATTATTGCTGTATTCTGAAACAACTCTGGAAATCTTCTTTCACGAGTGTCTTTACAGGGTCTGATCAAGCACATCATGGATGCTGCTGTTGAGTGCCATCCAATATAAAAATAAAATCACAATATAAAAAATCACAGTGGGTCCTCATCCAGCCTATTCAGTAAGAGCCCGTGACCCTTGGTTCTTCCATGAAGTCACGATTGTAACAGATAAAACTTTTTGAGCAATTCAGGATTGAGGCAGCCACAGTAGCACACGTGGCAATGTGAAAGACGGCTTCAGAGCTGCTTCAGAAATTGCAAGAGCAAAGGAGAAAGTTGACTCAAGGCTAGGGAGGTTATCTTGAGGGGATTTAATGGCAGTGCATCTTTTATTATTAGAAACTAAAAAATATTCACTGTGATTTTTCACAACACCTCATAGATACTCTTGTTAACTTTCTGTGAATATTGCTAAAATTACTACACATGCATTTAGCATTGTTCAGCTTCACCAAAATAGACCATTTTTAAACCTTAAAAAATGACTGCAGAATACAAAATATGAACTCAAGAAGTCCCTCAACAAGAAGCATTCTACTTTTTTCTTAATCTTCCTAGAATATCCTATCCTTGAGTGTAAGTTTTTCCACTCAAAAAGAAATTGAAAACATGTATACTCAAAGGTAATTTACAAGCAAAGGGAAGGCAGCTATGTAAATCCTGCATAATTGATGAGCCTTATTTATATAGCCTTTCTGAGTGTGCTTTAAATTATGTTTGTTCATAGTCCTGAACTCTTGTTTTTAATATTTTGTTAATAATTTCAAAATTATGCTGGTGTTTCCCAGTGGGATTCTGGATTTTAACCAGCCAAGTGTAAACTACTTGAATTTTTCTATGCTAATTAAGTAAAACCACCACATCCAAAAGAGGCCCGACCCTGGAAGGCAATTCCATGGCACTACCTTTTACACAAAACTGGTAAATAAACCCCAAATCACAATTTGGGAATACATGCTGTATTTTTTTTTTTCAATAAAGACAAAACACCACAGAACTTAAGCTTGTTTCTGAATTTCCTGTTTTCGTTTTGGGATAAATTTTGCTCAGCTGCACAAACAAAGTAATTGACAACAGAGTTTCAGTAGAAAGAAGGAATGTTTTCAGAATTATGAAAACCCCTAGAGAGAGTAATCTCTAATAGCCGTAGAAAGAGCGTATATTCACTAGTCACGGAGCTAAAGGAACTCCAACATAAAAATGTCATTGTCTAAGAATAATGGTTTCTAATACAACTTTAAAAGTAAGAATATCCGAAAGGTAATAACCGCAAGAGTTTTAACCAGATGTTCTCAACCTCCATATGGAAGTCATGTCTGTGAGTTAGTGAGAAGACAGATTGGCCACACACAGAAGGTTATCAGGTCTTGGGAAGGTTAAGAAGTGAGGGTGTAAAATGTATTTCAAAAAGCAATTAAATTGAAAAGATAGGCAGGCTTGATCAATGACACACTCATGCATTATAACCTTCCTTTCTGGTTTTTTGGAGCACGTATTTTACTAATAAAATAAATAATACACAGAAATAGCAATGTAAACACTATCCTTGGTTGTAAAAGAATATCCTTAGTTCTTTTTGTTTTTGTTTTTTTTTTTGTGTGTGTGTGTGCATGCATCTTACTTGTTTTTACATTGAAAAATAACGGGCACAGTATCCCTCAACACATTATATACAAGAACATGTTCTGGAATCAGGAAGTGCGAATTCAGATTCTACCTCTGCTCCTTATCACCATGTACGTTCTTGACCTTGAAGAAATGTTCTGATGGTCAGCAAGAGCAAATGTCAGCAATGAACTCGGTAGAGTATCTGGTAAAAGTTGGTTCTCATGTTAGAAGTGGTGGCTTGCACTCCAGTGTCAGCCTTCGTGATCTGGCCCAATGTAAAGATTCCTTGAGTCACAACAGCTCCTGGTCATTGTCAAAAAGATCTTAGTCGAACCGCCTGCCTTTGAATGTCTGCCAAAAATGCTTATGACAAACAGAATCTGAGAAATAAAAATTCATATGCACACAGTGAATTTTACAGTCAGGAAAAGAAATAATTTAATATTCCTTAACAATAGCAACAAAATCTTCAATAAGTGAATAGTAGAAGACAACAGCAAGTCCTCGAGGACTGATAAAAAGAGTAAAGCCACTGCTGCTAGAAATCCCTAAAGGGTAACACAAGAAAATTTAATAAACAGAACACAATGTCATTTGAGACATTCGGAGTATTTGCTGTCTTTCCTGGAGGGCTGAAGTAAAGCAAATATGATTCTCATCCAGCAGATAATTGCTAGAAATAGCCTCTAAAACAGCCTAGGGATAAGAAAAAAAAAAGATATCTTGGTATACCGAAATGTTAAAACTAAAGTAACTCTCTAAAATATGGCATGCTAGTTGACTGTTAAGTACGAGACCTTTAAAAGAGGGATTTTATGTACACAGACAAGTGCCCTTAGATACAGGTTATCTAAGTAAGGTAAACATTGCAAATCAATTAAAGACTTGTTCATGAAATGAGCCTATGGTGGTTTACCCAATATTTAACATAATTATGACGGTTTCTGCTAAATGAGTGATAAAAATATTGCTTGAGGTTTATTTTTCAACATGACTTATTAGTAATTTTTTGTCTAAAATTAATATATGCTAGCAAACATCAAAACCAACTGGAATTAGACTTTGCCATATGACTGCTTCTAAAGAAACCGCTTTCATCCCCTGGGTGCCACATACATTTGATCATTTTGTTATCAGCTACAAATCTCTAATTGTCTTGTTAGAACTATGCCTGAGGCTGCAAAACTAGGACCTCAAATATATTGGGAGATTCCAACCGTAATAAGTGCCTCTTTAGGCCAGAAAATCAAGAAAAGAATGTAATAAGGAATAATCCACAAATGTAGCACAGTACTCTTAGATACTTTCAGATGATTATCTTCAAATACAAGTAACAAAAGTAATTTAAAAATCCTCTCCTGTGAGTTGCCAGATTCCTCCAGTCATTAGCACAGGCACTTGAACTTTAGACAGTCCTGTCCTGGTCTAAGATCAGCTGGTCCTGTAACGCAGACATCGCCCACACAGGAGAGGGGCTCCTCAACTTTAGTTCTCAGAAGGCAGAAGGGTTGTTTTAGATTTGTCATCACCAGACAGATTTACGCACCAAATCGCCCTTTCAACTTGAAAGACAATCTCTCCAAAGTGGATCTCCTGCTAAATCAAAACCACACAAAGTACATTTTAAAGGAAACATTACAAAGCAATGTTAACTATGGAAACGATGTGTGTTCGTTTCTAACTTAGAAAATGTCAGCAAGCATAAAGAAGAAAATTACAGTTATTTGCAAACATATCACCTAGCAAATATTGCCAGCAGGAGATAAAAAAGACAGGTTCTCTTAAAAAAAAAATACCTGCTGGTCACATCATGGCTAGTCTCCACTCTTAGCCTCAACTCCCGCCCAGGGCAGGTCCAATAAATCACAGAGAATGAGTCAGAGGCCTCCCCTCCCTGCACTCTTGAACAACACTGGTTACATCATCAGTTGCTGATGTCACAACAATTTTATTCCTGCATGCTACCACATCCATCCCCCAGGGTAGATGATAAGGCCCCTAACAGCAAGAGCTACATGTTCTTTCCCTTCCACACCCGCAATCTAATTATGCTCATTGGCCAAACTATAGTCTCAATTGTTTCATGTCTGAGGAACGAAATGATGGATACAGTCCTGTGTTCTCTAAATACAGCCGGAAAGTCAGACTGCTTCTTCGTAAGCCTAAGCCCTACTGAAGCTGACTAGAAGATTCTAAACCTTCCATGAAAGCTATGTTTCTTATGTGAATGAATTGGCTTTTCATTACAATGACTGACTAAGTCAAAGAAGAATTTGTCATGACTTCAACCTAAGTTTGTTTTGTAATAAATTCAAGAATCAACATTTAATTAAAGCTACTACATGCAAATCATTACTAATCAGGAAATATACTGATGGTAGTATAAAAATTGTACAAGTATTGTTGTAGTAGTATAAACCCTTTCATCTAAAATGATTACGTATGGACAAGTTAAAAAGTAAAATCAATCAAGTTTTAAAAGGGGGAATAAATATACATTTTCTAAGTTTTTCATGTAGAAAGAATTCTCTAAATATTTTTAAAGTAGATATAAAAGGATTGCAATTTTGAATGTTTTTTGTTGTATTATCAAAAAAGTCTACATTGATACTAATTTCTACTTTCAACTCTTTACATTGAGCATAAAGATAATCAAAACAGAATTCATGCGCAAAATTCTTATAGATCCCTTTTTATTACCTATTAGGGTTTGGCTTTGCAATGCCCCTCAAAGGCCTCAGGTATTTGGGTATTAGGCAGTACATGAGGAACCATGTACTGTTAAGATTTGAGGTCTGGATGGAAGGGCAAGTACTATTGGGGAGTTAGATCCAGAAGAGACAGATTCCTGGGACAGGACCTGGGCGGGTATTTGCTAGTTCCTCCCTCCCTTGTCACATGGCTTCCTGTCTGCCGTGCCAAGAACAACTTTCCACCAGCTGTGGCCCCGTCAGGGGTTTCAAACATTGCTAGCAGCCCGTGGACGCACTGAGATCTCCCTAAAACTGTGAGTTAAAGTACATCTTTCCTTCCTCTCTTAATTTGTAGATGTATTTTGTCCCAGCAACAAGAAAAATAACTACGACACCACCTATAGATAAACTTTTATAGGTCACAGTGCCAAATTCTTTGTTTTTTGTTTGCTTTGTTTTGTCTTGCTTTTCCCCCCATATTTAGTCTTCATTGAGTTTTTCAAAAGTGTTCTGCTCAATTATGAAAGTACAGATATGACTTTTTATGTATTGAGATTTCACTCACCTCATATAACAATTATATGACATAATATCGGAAAATTACAACTAGAATAAATCATCTGAGGGCAAAAAAAAATTCACTTTTAGTAAGCAAGGAAAGAATGAGGGGGATGAAGGGGCACTTGGAGGAGAAGCTCGCCGTGGCACAGATTCCATGTGTTGGAACTGGTGATACTGGCGATTGCAACTAGCCACCAAATTTGTAGTGCCTATCATATGTAAATGGCTTGGGGACACTGCACTATGTTCCCATCCTCTTATCGTCAACTTCTACTAACTACCTGAATCACTGTTTAATCCAATCTTGGGCCCTGTGTCTTGGAAGACTCCCACACCATTCTCTCTGTTCATGCCAAACACCTTGAATCTAGCCCAGAGCTTCTCCAGTTTTCTATGTTGAAAGATAGTTTATAAGTCCAATATTTCACAAAGTAGTACTGTATTGTAAAAAAAAATGAAATTATACTCGCAAAATAAAATACGAGAGCATTTTAAATTCTGAATTCAGTGACATAAAGTTACTCTGTCACAGACGATTTTTCTGTTCTGCCTCTCTTCCTGTCTATACACGGACAAAGAATAATTTGTAGAATAATATCACCTTGCAGGTTTGACTTTGGTAGTAGTTTTCTGAACTAAGCTGATAAGATTGTTTTCATTTATATTTGTATGGACAATAAAATTTTAAAGAACCAGAAATAGAAAACTAACAACTTTTCAAAGGCAAATTATTTTTTAAATGAATACATTTGATTCATCCAGGTGAAAATTCCATGAGTGAAGAACAAGTATTCTGAGAACATTTGATTCTATGCTATATTTTGTTGTTAATTAATTTTTCCAAACAATAGTATACAAATAAGTTAATGTCTTTAAGAAAGATGAAAAAGAAAGGCTATTGAGAGAAAGTTAAAGTTTATTCCTGCTCTAATCATTTAACATCCTATTTTACTTAAGTACAAGGCAATCCTCTTTAGCTAGTGTTCATTTTATATTGTGGCTCAAAAGAAACCAAGCAGAACAAATCTTATTCTTCGTTTTTTGGTTGATTTTCCATAGCTGGTTCAAATGTATGCAAAAAGACACCCCAGAATCTTAAAAGACTCTAGATATTTCCATGTGTGCCTATAAAAAAGTGGAGAAATGAGCTGATTTTAATGTAATCAGGAAGACACCAGGGAAAATTTTTAACATGAAAACTACTAACTATGAGAAATACTGGGCTAGAACTCAAAGAAGAAAGGGATAACCTCTTTCTAAAAACAATTCTGTAAACATAAATTCCCTAAATTATTGGCTAATTAAGCATTCTGTTTGCTTGAGCATTTATGGTTAACTACCAAACTTAGTGTAGAGTTTAACTTGTACTCTGTCATCATTACAAAGCCAGCTCTCGTGCCAAGACAAGACCCAGATACTTTTGTTCTGTATTAAATAAAATCCTATAATCATGGTTATAGCAACATCTGTCTGACATTAGGCAGTTGGCTGCTAAACATGGAGATTTTCTTTTCATCTCTTCCATAAAATCATAGACCTAGGGATAAGACTTCAAAATGCCACTCCTCTCCCAAATTTCAAGTCATCAAGCAGTTCCAAAAATGCTGCACTACTCTCCATTTTTAGCTTGTTATTAAATTTAGTTATCTTTACGACTTCCTTATTTGCAGTTAAAACAGACTAGAATAAAAAAAATCCCAGATTCCTTTTGATTAATTCATTCATGTTTCCACATACTCAACCATTATAACCATTATAATATGTTGTATACAATACAATAACCCTCCATGCTCTGCTCATTGTTTACTCGCTGAAAACTTGGTTTTTTATATAGACATGTCCCTGGTGTGTGCATATTTTATAAGGTTTCTCTGTATGTCAGGATTTCAAGGTCTTAATCACTTAATTACTATTTGTGGGATTCTTAGAACATTCCCTCTTCAGTATGTATAACATTTGTATCTGTTTCTATAATTATTAAAAGTGCAAACTGTTTTATGTTTGATCTGTTTGTAAACGTATAAGCTGAATAGGATGAGTGCCATTATCCCATCAACTGCTCTGCTCTAGATGAAGGTGATATTAATATCCACCCCCTATCGTCTTGACCTTCCCTTCACCCTTCCAAGCAAGCGACCCAGTTTCTTTTAGAGTAGTCACAGGTATCTAAAAGCTGCTTATAGTACCCTTAGTTGGAGAAAGCTCTGGTTTAAGCACCAAGTACTTTAGATCAAGGTTTTTGAGTGATTCATTAAACTCTGGGTTTCACAACATAGTGATAAACACATATGGAGTAGCTAGATTAGAAGGACAGTCAGGTCAAATCTATGCATTCAAGAGTCATACCAAAAATACATCCTCCACAAAGAATGCATTAATTCTATACTTCTAACAAGAAAACTTCCAATCAATCTTTTGATCATTTAAAAGTCAGACAGGAGAAGCAATAATCATGTAGGCCTCCCTTTCCGGTGGCCAGGAGGTTTTAGGGTGTCTTGATGTCAGATTGACTTGGGATGCTTTATGGAAGCAGAGGAAAGAGCTGGACAGAGGGTCAGAGCAGGGCTGTTGTACAACACCCCCCACATTCCTGTTTTCCCTTCCCCGTCTTTGAAATCCTCCTGCCTTGACTGGAAACGATTTGCTCTCTCTAAGAAAGATTGGCATTTTCCAGGGATCTGAGAGGTACAGTAATAATAGGCCATCATAACATAACGTACTGGCCGATGTAGTGAGGATAAATCCTCAGTATAAAACACAGAAACTGAAGTGGTTTCACTCCGCAGACACGTAGCCCATCTTGTGAGACAGCTTTGTTTTCATAACTGTGCGCCAGATATCTTTTTTTCTGGAATCACTATTGTGTTGGGAGCACCATGATCCTTATATACTCGAATATAATATTTTCTTTTGTCTTTCATTTTTATTTTTAAGAAACCTGATGCTGTGAACTGGGGAAATTAGGCTGCACTAATGCCTTCTTGTGGAATATTGTCTCCCTCAGATGTGCATGTCTCCAGCTTACCTGGCACTGGCAAAATAATATGTTTGTTTAGTTTGTGCTGTGATAGAGGAATGGAGCTAAGCAAAGAAAAAGAACGTCACTGGAAAGAGTTTCTTGGAGGAAAAAACAAGACTTGTGAGCCATAACACATTTGTTTTCCACTTGCTAGCCACCATAATTTTTTTTTCAATTGAAGGTACATTGTACACATCTTATAACAACTTAATGTGAATTTGCTGTACTTGCTTAATAAACTTATTTAAGCCACAAATCCCTACAGAAACCATATATCCTCATGTAATACAATATACTGTAAATACTTCTGAGGAAAACTCCAGAAAAAACACATTTTTAAAAATTAACAAAATAGATCCCTTATATAATTTAATAATATTTGTACAGTGAAAGAAAAAAGACATAATTTAGGATTATGGATGTAAGTAGATATTTTAATTTTATGTATATGGATCAAGACATCCTTGCATATTTTACATGGATTAATTGCCCGTTTTTCTCTTAACTGTGGAAACACACAGTCACCACCTTCCCTACTGCAGTCCCTGACACAGAAGCCAAGAGACCATGTTTACATACTGGTCACACAGCCTTTGACTTGATCTTTCCTCACAAGCTACCTTTTATGTTCTAATTCCCTCTTTGTGTATTTTTACTTCTCTTTCTTTGATTTAAATTTATTATCCACGGACGAATGTGCCAAATGAAACTTTCCAGTCTTGGCTGCACAGGGTCTCGATTTGGACACTCTGGGTCAGTATTCTCTCACATGGAGGAAAGTGCACAGTGTTCTCCTGGGCTCCCTTCCTTGTCCCAGTCCTCCCTTAGTTCCAATTCATTCTAAATTTTAAGGCTCCTAGCTGAAGAGAATCCTCACCCATTGCTAGATGTCCTCTTTGGCCCCAATTACAAGTTGTGCTGTGATGTTTCGCTTTTTGGCTAGAGTTTTTGAGGCGCAGGATTGCTTTTTTAAAGACAACACATACACATCAAGATGTCTGCCCCCAAGTGGCGCAGTTCCGCTCCAGTTATGCCAGGGTATGTAACCCCCAATCCAAAACTTGTACAGAGACAAAGAAAACAGAAAGGAGGAGGAGGAAGAAGAGAGAGGAAAAATAAACAGGTGGGTTGTGAAAACTAGGTACATAATTGTTGAAATTTGCAAGAACCGCAAACAAATGAATAAAGGAATAATCAGAAGGCTAGGCAGAACTAGTATTAAAGTAAAATAATTATTAAGAGGAATGGCACAGTGGTTAAAACACTTGCCTTTCAAGTACAAGGCCTTGAGTTCTATTCCCCAGCATCACATAAAGTCAGGAATGTTGGCACAGGTCTGTAATCTTAATACTTTGGAAGGCCGAGGCAGGAGGATTGCTTTGAGTCCAAGGTTAGCCTGAGCTACAAAGTGAATTCATGCCCGTCCTGGGCTATGGAGCTAAACCCTGTCCCTGGGGGAGGGGGATGGAGAGAGAAAGGGAGAGAGACAGAGAGAGAAATCAATTCAGAAATGTCTGAAAATATCCCATCCAGTCAAATGGAAGAGGAAGTATAATGATCAAAAAAAAAAAAAAAAAAAAAAAAAAAAAAAAAAAAAAAAAAAAAAAAAAAAAAAAAAAAAAAAAAAAAAAAAACAGAAAGATGATTTTTCAAATAAAATAAATATGCTAGCCTAAAATTTTTTAAAAAGGAACAAAAATTCTCATAGTGATGAAATTGATACTACAAAAATAAAACTGCACTTGACACACACTCAAGAAATTTCCAAAATAAAGACATACAACATGTTATAGAATGAATAAATTTTAAGAAACATATTCCACAGTTAGACTTCTCATTTACAACATAGGATGATTAATGGGAGTGAACACGAAGACAGGAGGAAAGGACTTCAATACATAATCTTCAACAAAACTGCCCATTCACAATCTATTGGGCAAAATAAAGACATCATTAGAGCTACATTCAAAACGTGACCTCCCAAGCAGTCTGGTTGAATGAAACAGCGCACACACACACACACACACACACACACACACACACACACACACACACGAATGTAACAAATAGAAAAATATGGAATCTATGAAAAGGAATTATCAAATTAAATTTGGATCAATGAAGAGAGATCAATAATGGCAAGATCCAAGTATACTTTAAAGAAGTTTCTCCCCTTCAGGATATTTGAAAAATAAGTAGGACTAGGAACCTGATTATTTTAGAGATGTGGTTAAAGACCACACTCAGTTTGTCAAGATGAATGAAACGCGTTGGGAATTCCATGGGAAGCAAAGTTGTACAAGATAATACAAGACAATTATAAAACGAATATAAATTACAAAGCACATTATTAGATTGAGCAATTGATGAGCCATACAAGAGAGACATACGACCTTAATGACTGCATATTTTCCATTGACCAGTGCAGCTTTAGCTCTAGTGTTATGTTCTTTTCTGTAGGCCCACTCAGACTCTGAGGTCGCATAATGAATGATATTCACATATTCCCAACATTAAAATCATTTTTTTTTGGTTTTACATTTTTGAAATCACCTTAGAGTACTGGAATGTTAATTAGTGGTATAGAAAAAGCATATAAATTCATCAAACACACAATTTAATTCTTTCAATACATATCTGCGCCAGGTCCTGTCCAATAAGTGGATTCAATAACAAAAACAGATGAAATGCATGTCTCTTTGAAACTCACATAGAGAAGAAAATGTGAAAATACAAAAATACACACACCCATATAATAGTATTTAGGTGACATTTAGGTACCACTAAATGCTACGGTTATAAACAGTGCAGGATACACTAACAAAGTGGCTGGAAGGTACATAGCTACTATATAAAATGATGTAAAACTTCCTTCAGAGACAAAATACCCAGGAAGCAAAGGGGCAGCCAAGCACCTGGAGGACTCTGGTCAATATATCTAATGGTCTATTTTTCAGATACTGATCTGCTATATTGAACTCCAGAAAGTAGAGGGAGACCAGAGAATGAAAATGGGCCATGGGAAGCAGGTGTTGAGGTCTGAAAGGCTGGAAACATACATTCTACATTTGGCCTTATCGGTCGTGCTAAGGAGCTTCCTGATGTTGAGGACAATGAGGAGGTGATGTCATCCATCATCTGTGTACAGATTTGGTCTGGAATAGAAAGACGAGTCAAGATGAGGGGTTTCCTCAGCCGCAAAGTAGGCAGGCGTGAGACAGTTCCCAAAATTGGCAGCTGAATTAAAACTAGTTCCAAATATACAATTTTAAATATTGAATGTAACCTATAGAAAATGTAACCATACAAGCGCAAAAAGAAGCGGTCAATACAAGTAAGCAAAGTGCATATTTTTCATAGCTAGAAGTAAGCACATAATATAAGAAAGCAGGTATTAAAATAGTCAAGGTAGGCCTGGGGGAGTTCCGCATAAAGCTGGGTGTGGTGGCTCAAGCCTGTAAATCCAGCGCTCAGAGGCTGAGGCAGGAAGATTGCCATGAGCCCAAGGCTATCTTGGGCTCCATGAGAGTTCATGACCAGCCTGGGCTACAGAGTGAGACACGGTCTCTCTCTCTCAAAAAAAAAAATAGTGAAGGTAGGGCAGAGAGCATAACTCAGGGGTGGCGAGATTCCCTAGGATATGCAAGGATCTGGGTTTTAGAATCATACCAGGAAATATATATATCTATATATCTATATATCTATATATCTATATATATAGATATAGATATAGATATATAGATATATAGATATATTAAGACAAATGGGTAGACGAAGATTGAATAGATTATTAAACTGTTTAAGTTATATTTTATTTTTCAGTGGAAATAACTACATGTATTTATGGGGGAAATGAGATGTTGATATATGAATATATATATATATATATTATATATCCATATATATGGATTTATATATATATATATATATATATATAAATCCATATATATGGATTTATATATATGGATATATACATCCATATATAATGTTTGAATTAGGCTAATTTATACATTTTATCTCTTTAGCTATGGGTGGTTATACTCAGTTTGTTGATGTCTACTGTTGACTTTTCTTAAACGCAATACCAAAACAAAATATTCAAAGTTCATGAATTTTGGAAGTGAAAATTCACATCAGGTGGAAATGGTGTTTCCTACCTTATCAAGCACATTTACAATCTGCCATTTGAAAAAACATGTAAGTGATCATAAGCATAGAAATGTAGTATTTTCGTCGATTATAATCACAATAAAGAACTCTCCAGAAGGCTTTCTCTCAAAACTAAAAATATATATTTACATGCACTTGAATATATTTTCCACAGGAACAGAACAGATAGTCTTTCTACATTTCCTAGGACTATTTTTATATGAAATCTAGATGATACTGATGATTAGAAAAGTTTCACTTTCGTTCCTGTTTCCTCCCTACTGGCCTTTTAACTAAAAGATCAAAGTGAAGTAAAACAGGTTCAACATCTTCAGAGCATAATAAAAATGAAAATAAAACACCAATTAAAATCAGAAATGTCACAATCACCTCCAAAATGTCTCCCGAGTTCCTCGATCTTGATAGTGCTTGCTAAGAAAGTACGTGTTGGTTACTAAAAGGAAGTAAATAAACATATTTCTTTGTGTATTTATTTACTTGGTGATGCTAAATAAATATATTCAGTGGACTCAACTCAGGGCCGTGACACTGAGCTAAGTTCCCAGCCCATTTTTCTTTTTGATTTTGAGACAGTCTGGAGATGTTGCCAAGTTCCCCAGGCTGTGCTCAAACTTGTGATCTTCCTGACTGCAGGGATTTCAGGCCTGCCCAATCAAGCCCAGCTAAGAGCTTTATTTATTTATTTTTACTTAGGTAGCTGTTTTAGAGGTAGTATAGCTCTTTATTATTAAGAAACAACAGACAAAAGAGTAAAAGCTTCTGTTATCTGGGAGAGGGTCCCAAATGAGTTGCCCTTGATGGCATTTTTAAAAATTCATTCTTATTATTTAAATATATTTTGCATTTTTGAGTGGATACATTTTACTTGTTTAAAAAATAAACCATGAAGTATTTTGTTTTTGCCCCATCTTAAATAAAATTCTCTTCAAAGATATTTTTCAGGGTCTAAATAATGTCTTTAAAATGTGTTATAAAAAGCCTTCTCTGACATATTAACTAATCATATGATATTTAAAAGTTCATTTTACAAATAAATATGTTATGTTTAATATACTAATACTTGCATAGATACACTTTTCGAGTTTTTCAATTATTTTTGGAATCAAAAAGGAATAACAGTGCATTTTATTTTGAACATTAAAAATTTTAAATACCAAGATACAGTGTTAGTTATTACTATCATGCCTACTGTTGTCAACCTCAATTTTAAAAAGTAAACAGACAATATTCCCATGTGTATTCATACATAACCATATTTTAGACTGGTATTAGAAAATGATTTTGTAATAAAAAAGTCATTAGAAATATTTCATACATTTTAGTTCCTAAATATGTCAGAAATATTCATTTAAGTACTCATCCCTATTACTAATTTTTAACTTAAAAACATATTTATAATTTTGTTATATATTTTAAGTATCATGGCATTGTTTTAGAGCATTTCAAAAGATTTTTAATTTTATGAAATTTTATTCTGAAGAGGAAATCAATGACTAGAAGTTTAAAGATGAGATTTCTTCATTTTCCAGAATACTGATATGGATTATTTTTTTGCTCTTGCAGAGTGGCCTAACACAGAGACTTTGGTCAAAGTCTAAAGACAATGACAATGTAAGTAGGTGTTGGTAGGACTGAGACTGGGGACAAGTCACATATTCGGTAAAAGAAATAAAGACATGTGGTGCTGGAATGTTACCTTCTACTTTCTCTGGATGTTGCTGTGGTTTTTCTAAGGTTGTGTGGTGTCATGAACATAACCCATCTTCCTCTTCCAAAGTCTATATCTGAACCAAGGCCACTAAGGGTGTGCCCTTCACTTTTATCTTATGGGGCACATGTGGTGTACGCGGTCTTGTGAGAACAGCACATTTTGTGAGTGTCGTCCTGGTCTACAATTGGAACAGGATTCAGGTGTTGAATTCCACTGCTACTTTTCAATCTGTTCTTACACTTACACACTATTTGAAAACAATTTTTGTGGACAGAGATAAGAAACTTTACAATATCATGCAATAAACTATATAAGAAAATATACTTTAGTCAATAAACTCTTTTTTTCACAAAGTCCTCATCAGGGAGTATGCATGTCCTATTTTAAAGAGATTGAAAGAGAGTGAAACAGAAGAATCAGACATGCACTGTTGTTATTTCTCATTCATAAAAGGTGTGAAATTGTATCAGGTATGCTGACTCACTTATAAACACTTGAATGAGAGCTTTAGCAGAATAGAAGCTTATTGAATTACTTAACTGAAATAAGTTTACTAGAAATCTATGGAGGATAGACAATAAACCAATTATGTTTATTAAACTAATTGGCAGTAAAATGAGAATAATTCTCAGAACTGCTAAGCTCCACTTCTTAATGTTTTATACATTAAAAATATAAATGACAAGGCAAGCTTAATAGCATCTGCCTATAATTCCACCACCCTGGGAGGCTGAGGCAGACAGATCCAAGATCAATCCCAGCCTGGGAAACTTTGCATGATGTGTGCAAATTATTATTATTATTGCTGTTTCTTAAAGAGCTGGACCAGGTAGCATAGGCCTGTATTCCAACACACAGGGAGCCTGAAGCAAAGTTCAAGCCCAGCTGGGGCAACCTAAAAACTAGTGACACCCTGTCTCAAAATAAAAGGGTGCTGGAGAATGTAGCTCAGCATTAAGGACTTATTTCAATCCCCAATACAGAAAACAAAACAAAACAAAACAATAAAGGAAACCCTATGGACTGGCATCGGTGGTCATGCCCAAATATGTATCAGTAAATTCTCCTCCTGCTTGATGACATTGTGAAGAAAAGAGAAAGAAGAGGGGAACAGAACTTTTAAAACTACCTTTACGATTTTCAACCCTTCAGTACCTTGGTTGTTACCTATGTGGAAGCAGTAAGTCAAGGAGTGAATAGGAACTGGTGAGGGCAGCCCCATTCCTAAGACCTTAAAAGGTCTCGGAAACCTTTCAGCACCTTTCACCCTGATCCCTGCTGATTACCTGAGGGTATCTTGTTCTGTGGGAGCTGGAAGCAGCAGAGGCCTACCCACCACTTGGCAAAGACCAGAAATCCCTGCACTGTGGACAAATAGGATGGAGAAGTGCAAATTCAAGGCCAGCCGGCGCAAATGAACCCCTTAGGTAGAACCTGTTACAACAGCAACAATAACAACCACAAGAAAAGAAGAAAAAAAAAAGGGGGACTGGAGATGTATTATGGTACTATAGCTCAGCATGAAGGAAAACAGAGGGCTTTACGTCTAGTACACAATCAAATAAATAAACAAATAAATAAATAACCACTATAAGAATAGAGGCCAGGAATTTCCCATACGCCATCTTGAATCTTATTATCCGCTTCTACCTTTTATTTACTTTTTAAACTACTGCCCTGTTCAGTATGAAATGCTTCTTCACGTTTGAGCAAGACTTCTGGAAACCAGCTATGTGGCATATATTCCAACCCTGGCAATTTGCTTTTCAAACTGAGTCACCCTAGCAAAACTGCTTTTAAGTAAAAGCAAACTAGAGGGTAGTTTGAGTCACTTCATGTTTAAAAGAATTAAAATTAAGAGATAAATGTGCTAATTGATTATATATCCAGGCCACTACTTCCTATAGTATCATCTCTTTTCATCACTGTCACCTTAAATAATTAAAAATGAGTATATGATTTTAAAAATATTAATATTATATTTTCTTTCACACAAATAATGACTTATTAAAATAGTTTCAAATATTATAATAAGAATTTTTAACTTTATGCTTTTTAAGTTATGGAAAATAAATCTGGGAATATAATCTTCAAAGTATACCTCATTCAATAAACCTGGAGCACAGACATTTTTATTTTCAGGCTGAAGGCATCATCCTGGAGTAACAACATCTTAAGATTTTTAACAACTTCATTATTACCTGAGGGACCTCAGACAGATTAGTTAACCTCTTTGAATAGAACCCAGAATTAAAATTAAACCATTTTTATGAAAGACAATAGTAATTAAGAATAATAATTGAAAGAGCTGAGGATCACCAGTTATATAATATATGGGAGACCCTGAGTTCAATCCTGAGTTCATTACAAAGGAAAAAAAAATGAATTAGAGAATAGTACTTAGTTTTCAAGTGTTGCTTATAAATAGACTTACTCAACAATAAAAACAATAACTATGATACTTATTACTTTTCTCATTAAATACAGTAAAACTTAAATATTTACATATCTGAAACATATCAAATAAAGACTACTATTGCCTTCAAGAAAAATCATGGCGTTTTTTCTTTTGTTGATGATATTGAGCAAGTGGTCAGTACAGATCATTACACATCTGTTAAATGTCTTCAGCTATCATAATTTACAATACCTTAGCTAATGGCCACTTTTATTGCAACACAGTACAAGAATAACTAAGCCATGTGCCTCACATGAGTACAATTAAGAACTATGTAATGTCATGCACTGAATCAAAAAAGTCTTGGAATATGAACACGCGAAAAGAGCAAATTTTGCATTTATAACAGGAGTCTAAATCTTAGAAAATTTGTCATCGAATAATAATAAATCATTTCCATCAGATTAGTGCCAGTTAAAAATCAGGTACTTAATCATTTATTAATATGTTTAATCACTATTTCTCTTGTTTAAATTGGCACTAAGTAATAAGCAATAGTCACCACTGTGGGCATGACCATAATTTCTCAGAAAGTTCTCAGTTGCTTAAAGGGTGCTATGTCAAAAATCATTTGGCAGATAACTTTTATACATCATCCCTAAAACATACAGATCATTATTTTAAATGTTTTTATATGAAAACACTCAGTAAAGAATTATGCTAACAGAAGTTAGTGACGAGTGTAATTGTTAACATTTAAAAAAAAACAAGAGATGTTGATCTGAAGTTTGAGACAGATGAGTAAAAAAATAATAATAACATATATAGTTTTGCCACATTACATTATAAGGAATAAATAAAGTGTACTCTTCTGAATGACAGAAGGGAACATTTGGAGATTCTAAATCTTTTTTATATCTGCATGGTTTCTTTGTTAAAGGAAGAAAGTGATAATGGAGTAATGTTATTCTGAGCAGTAAAGCTGATGAAAATATATTAAAAAGAGCTTGAAAAATAAGCTTTTTTTCCAAAAAAAGTCTTGCTTTTAGCCATGCAGGCACAGTGAGGCCTTGGACAAGGAACCGTTTGTTAATCTGTTTCTTTGCCGACAGAATCAGAACATAGTTGGAAACAAACAAACAAAAATAATAAAATAGCAAATAAAACATTATTTGCATTGATCATTATAGGAATAAAAATGATTGACCCCCAGTACACACACAGGCAGCACACACTCAAAAAAAGTTAAAATAAAGTGAACCCCTTTCCCCAAACTTCAACAAATCTGTAAGTATTCCCACAACGGAGAGAAAAAAAGTGGCCACTATCCTAGTTTCAAATCTTCCCCTGGTTTAAAAAATACGTATGCGACCACCAGAAGGACATAAGTTTAAGACAAAGAATCGAATTCTACCTGCTTCTTACTGTGGTTCCCTGAGGACAACTTTTCTTAGACTGAGAAGCATGCCACAGCGTAGAGAGGTCGTAAGAAAGCAGGGATGCTGTGGAGAGAATGAGTACGGTTTCCTGATCTTAGAGAAGTCATACCAAGCATTAAGGAAGGGGAAACATTTGGTAACAAAATATCCAAGCAATGGGGGCGGGGGCAGATAAATGGAGTAGATTACAGGATATATATTCCCATTTCATCAAACTGCCCATTTCCTGCCTTCGAGGGAACTATCCGTGGTACTGAAAATTCAGTTAGACATTTAGCAATATAAATGGTCCTCTTCAAACCCTTTGAATCCTACTTGTTTTCATGGCTTTAAGTACTACTCACAATAGTTTTTTTTTTAATTAAATTTTACCTGCTTTCCATTATTATTTAGATTAGTTTCATATTCAAAAATTCATCAGCAGTCATAGTAACTTCACCTCCTACTCCAATCTTATTTTAAATTAGAAACAGCCTTATTTTCCATACAAGTCCCCAGAGTCAAAAGTAGGTAAAATGCATAGACAATTCAAATTTTTCAGTAGATTGAGTCAAAGTCCAATTATCAATTCTATACTTTACAACAAAGATGCAAAAAATGTTTCCTATCAAAGTACATAAAGGTATATTTTTCAGTTCTGCACATGTGTATGTGCTATTAGGAAAAATTATACAAAAGTGATACTATTGCCAATCTATTGCCTCCAATAAGGAGTCATAAAGCAACAAAAAGGACAGAGATTAAGAAACATTGATCCATATTGACATCCCTTGGGAGACTTGGGAATGTTACTTGACCTTCTGGTAGCATCAGTTTCTTTGTAGACAAAATGAGAAGGACATAAAAGCTAGATGCAATGGCACATAAATGTAACCCCAGATACCCTTGAGAGACGAAGACAGAAGGATTGTGCATTCAAGACCAGTCTGCGTAACTTAGTGAGACTCCATCTCAAAATATAAGGAGGTGGGGATGAAGCTCAGTAGTAGAATTCCTTGGCATGAAGCTCTAGATTTGATCCCAGTACCAGGCAGCATACACACATAAGCATGAGAGAGAGAGAGAGAGAGAGAGAGAGAGAGAGAGAGAGAGAGAGAGAGAGAGAGAGAGAGTCTGTACACAGAATATAATATTCAAGGGTTTGGGAACATACAAGACTGAACTCAGAATATACTATGAGTGTATCTCTATCTTCTAACATTGAACATTGGCTATAAACAAATATCCTACTTCAGATCTCAGACTCCCCAGATTAAGTGACTTTAGACTTTAAATGATAATCTAAAGAGTAAATGCCCAGAGAGTCTATGGCTCACAGATAAAACCAAATGCCAAATGTAAGTTTCATAGATTCAAAAGGGGATTATGTGATGTCATGTTGCTTAATGTACTCAGTGAACTTTTAAGCGTCTGCTGGTTCAAGAACTAAAAAGCTACTGTAGCAACTGCAGGGAACATGCAGATAAATAATGTAATAATTAAAGCTTACAGGCAGGATGGTAAAATCACTGACAGGAAATGTTTGCATATGCACCTTTCAGTTAAGTTTCTCTCAAAACCAGAATGCAGAGGTGGCTAGTCTCACTTACAACCATGCTAGCTTCACAGTGTCCAGAGATGATATCTAACATCTGAGAAAGCAGATACACGGTAGTATCACACAATAAAGCTGCTCTGGCCATTCTTATCAACAGAAAGACATTCATCCATGAGTAATTGTGGAGTAATGACCTGTGTCAAAAACATAAATTATGATTTTCAGGAAAATAAAAACATCCATGGTATTCAAAACAAAACGCCAGCAGCTGCCATCCTAACAGAAATGCTCAGGCAATCTCACAAGTAGAGTTTTTATTACTTAGGCCTGCACTGGTTGGGCTGACAGCGTGTCACTGATTTAAGACAAATTAAAATTGTACTAATTTAAATACATTTTTAATCAATGTCCTTTCTACTTCCAAAAAATGACTGTACGGGATTTCGAATAAATGGAACATGTGCAAAGAAGCTGTAAGTTAGGGAAATCTTTAGATAAGAGCAAAAAGCAAGCACATTAAGTGCGGAGAAAATAATCCCTATGACTTAAGCTTTTAGCTCTGACCTGGACAAGGGGAGAAAGGTGGGCAGTAGGACAGTATACCACTTCCAAGCATCGTTCCTATTATTCTGACTTTGATCTCTACTCCTATCTTCCAGAATCAGAACACCTGCCCAGATAGGTTTGCTGGCTGCAATTGCTCTACCTTTGTCCAGTCTGAGTTTGTTTATCCCTTTTCCTACTAAACATCGTCAGTCCCTAATATGATCAACACTTCATACTTTATACTCACATAGGGGTTTCCTTCTCTAACTTTGGATATTTACTGAGAGGATAATTATTTATTACAAAAAGCCTCTTATTCACAACCATGGACCAAGTGCTTTGATGATTAAAATAATCATAGAATTAGTACATCAAACTGAATCAATAAGAGTTTTGGCACATTTTATCAACTTTCATCAGCAAAGTTCCTTATTTAGACATAATGTTTTAATTTGAATTTCCTCCCTCTGAGGTCACTATAGGTGCTACTAAATACAATAGCAACCTGGGAATTTACTGTTCTTTATTGAGCAAGGTTAACTTTACAAAACCAACAATATAACAAACAATACAAATCTTTGAAAAGAAAATTAGGTTTGTAACAGTAGGTCATATTAGATCAGAAGTAGAGATGAGCTAGATTTCCTAGGCAAGTCCCAGATACTATACAACAGAAGAAAAGCAAACATCAATGCATTTTTAAAATATATATGACAAAATAGAAAGAATAATGGATTTATCGCATTACTCATTTTAAGTGTATAATTTAGTGGCGCTGAGTACATCATTATATTGTGTAACTACCAGTTCTCTTGATTACCAGAAATTTTATTTTGTCCAAATGGAAATGGTGTCCCATTGTACTCATAGTCCTTTAGCAGCTTTTTGTCATCGTGAAAACATACCTGAGAATAAGAACTTAAAGGGACAAAGGCTACCTTTGGCTCACCACTTCAGGTGGTCCAGTCTGTAGCTGCCTGGTCATCCCACTGTGGGACGGCGCTAAGGGAGGGCATCATGGTGGAGAGAGCATGGTGGGAGGGAACTCCTCTCCTCAGGGTGTGCAGGAGAGAGGGGGAGAAAAGAAGAGAAAGACAGATGAAGGGAAGAAAGGGAGAAGCAGGAATAGAGGAGAGGGAGGGAGGGAGGGAGGGAGGGGGAGAGAGAGAGAGAGAGAGAGAGAGAGAGAGAGAGGGAGGAAGGGGTAAGACAAGATGTAGTCATCAAAGACACACTCACTCTGTTCAAGCGATACCCAACTCCAACGTCTACATTCGCTCTCATAAACCCTTGAGTAGTCTCAGGCCCATTGAAGGTAGTCCTAATGATTCAGTTACTTCTCTAAAGTGCACCTCTGAATATTGGTGCATTGAAGACCAAGACTTCAATATATGAACCCTTTGAGAACATATGAAATCCAAACTAAAATAGGTCCCCATTCTGCTCTTCCTATAGCACCTAGAAACTTTTTCTCTACTTTGTCTCCCTATGCATTTTTCCATTTTAGCAACCTTATGTAAGTCTAACCATACAACACATAGCCTATTACATTTAGCTTATTTCATTTAGCATGGTATTTTGAAGTTCCAGCAAGGCTACAGCACATTATTATATTATTATTAGTCATTTCCGTAGTTGAAACATATTTCTTTTACAGACACGTCCCATTTTGTTTATCTATTGGTGAGAATTGGGGCTTATCCACTGTTATCTCTTGTGAATAACACTGCTATGGGTTTATAAATACCTAGTTTTGATTTTAATAGGCATATATATACATATATAAAATAAAAACTTATTTTTAACTTTCTGAGAAACCACCAAGTACATTGGCCTTTGTAACAATGAAAGAAAAGAGCATTTTCTAAGTACTGATGATGTCTCATTGTGTTTCTTTGAATGGTTGCTTGGTTACAGCCCTTTTTCCCACTTTCTTGTTGGACTTAGATTTTTCTTCTAGATGCTGAGAATCAGCATTTCTCACCCTTGAGTCCATCTTATGTGCCATAACTGTCATCATAAGAAAGTTGTCACACAATTCTAATTGCTTAATAGAATGATAAATGAAAGTATATAAATAATGGCCTGTAAGGAATGAATTGATAGTCAACTTCAGTTCACACAATCAAGACCTTTCTTAAGAAAATGAGTTACTCTTATAAAAGTATTTAAGTTCCATAAGAGTTGTGATCTGGGTTTCTCATATCAGAGAGACCATTCGATGTTTCACCTTCTTTTTCTGACTAAGGACAGTGGGAAAGTCCTTGTCACCTTGACAAGATATATATGTGCATAAAATACTCAACTTCATTGTAAACCTTAAATTTTGCATTTATACATATCAATGAAATGTGGAAAAGTATTTTAAAAATTCAGGTTTTAAATTATTGAGTACTACAACCTGCAGAAGGGAAAAGGGGGTTACGTTGACCTCTGGAAAGCCACTCACTGCACTCCCTAAAGCCAAGCCCATTCAAACTACAGTAATCCCCTTATAGAGACCATTATAATCACTAGATAAAGTACAATTATCCCATCAGTTGTCCTGAGCTTTGAATCTTTGGTATATATACCTAAAGTGACAGAACTTGTGAAAATGCAATACGCAGCCATAGACTAGCCTCTTTCAACCAAGTTGTCTGAGTGTCTACTGGAAACCACAACAATATCTGACTGAACAAAAGAAGTTACGGTGAAGTGAAGGATAGAAAAATAGGAAAATAATTATAATTCTCTGAATACTAAATTATAGAAGGAAAATAGTTTGGCACATACAGAAGGCAATTATTTATCAATGTCAAAGAAATTTATGTAAAACAAGAGATAGGAATTTAAGAAATGAAGAAAAATAGCAAGGAATTTCAGCTTTAAAAAATGAATTTGAAGGGTCGTGTAATCACATTCTGGCCTGAATTATTTAGATATTTAAAACACTATTTTAGAAAAATAAAATGTCATATATGCTGTAAAATCATTGGTGAAATCAAATGCTCAGTTGTGTTCCACATAAAATGTTTAGGTCAGTACATTAGTAAATGTATATGATTGATTGCGGGAAACAGGAGAGAAGCTATTAATTAAAACCATCATTTTTCACTTAACAGAAAAAATCTACACTACAATCTGTTTTTAAGCATTGAAACTCTATAAAAAATCTCTATATTCATCACATCAAAAAATGAAGAATGTAGTAGTTGAGTTTGTTTAACTACATATTTTTGTTCATATATTTTCAGCAATTCCTAGAAAAAAACCCTAGGCTGAACAAATTTACCAATTTGACAAAAATTAAAACACACTATGGTATCAAAGACAGCAGAAGACACAGTATACTTTCTCACTAAATTCCACACATGCCCTTCTTTTCCATGCATGCCTTTCCTCTAAACCACATCAAGGCTATAAGGAAAAAAAAATCGTCCTCCCACAATATCTTCTAAAACCTTTTGAAGCCAAGAAAGTGCTGTAATTGAGGCTGACAGCATACAGAAAAGCCAAACGTGGGTTTCCTACCTCCTCCCTGCCATATCATGGAAGCAGCAAGAACCCGTTTGCTCAAATCAGCCAAAGATACAGTCACAGAAGAGCTAGCCAACTTGATATCGATTTTCTTGATTAATCCCCTCTACTATATACCACATGATATTAATATTAAGACTGGCATACTTTATCATTTAAAATCAGTTTAATTTCTAAAAAGAGACTGATTTCTAATATAAGCAGTATGCTGATATAACCACTATTAATTGTCATTATATTCGATTCTGAATTCTAATTATTTCCACAGAGGAAGGTTGTGACGTTAGTTGAATCAAAAATGACTCAATTTAAATGATTCATGGGATTAAAAAAAACCCTGCTTATATAGGATGGAATACGAGGTGCACATCAACGGACCAGATTGCTCTCCAAATTGCACTTGAACATCATGCTGCAGTCTTGGGGTTCATTTAAGACTAATAGAAAAGAAAAAAAAAAGACCTAAAATCTCCAAACTCGCCCTAGCGAACTTCTGGCGGGGTCGGTTACCTTAGTCCTATCAGTCTAAGGAGGGCAGAAGCAAAAATACTTTTTAACTTTTACTTCTGAATGGAGAATTAAGCAAGGAAGGACATCTGAGAAAGTATGTTTTTCATAAAACCTAAAGTGCCGCCTACCGAAAAACTGTCAAGATGAAGTGGGTGGGGTTGGGCTTTGTTTGGATATTTATCTACAGGAAACTAGTTTGCCCTTACAGATGATAACTAGCAACTCCAGGCTCACCAGCACTTGAATCTAACCAATTACACTAAGTGGCAGAGGACGTCCCACATTTCAGTATAGAAATTCAAGCACAAGAAACAGAGTAATAGGTGTTTGCAAGGATACAGAAGGCGTTTCACAACCACATTTAAATGGCAGGTGTTGAGTTTATACATTCTCCGGCTATTTTGTGCTCTACAGTGCCCATGAGAAATTAGAAACAACACAAGAATGCCCACGGCTCAAGGAGGACGAGCAACACAGATATGTCCTCTGTTTGGTCGACTGGCACAGTGCTACACATGGCCCAGACCCAGGGCAGCTGAGGACACAGGATTCAGCGGAGAACAATGAGCATGGGCTCCCTGAGGAGCTCTTGGTATTGGCCAATGCTCTTTGCGCAAGAGATCTAAGCTTTGAGCCTGAGCGCTACAAGAGGCATCAGAATGCTTGAGGGCTTTGTTGCTGTCTGACCAACTCCATTTCAAAAAGTGATAGTAAGTAGTCTCAAGTGCAAGAGAAACTAGACATCTGTAATCAAAGAGTTACTTGTGAATAAGTGAAAATGATGTAAAGAGATAAGGTATCTTAAAATCTTTTTTAACATGCAGTTTTTATTTTTTTCCATTTTATTGATATGTATACATGCAAAATTTAAGGTTTACAATGGACCTCTTAAAATCTTTATATAGTCACTTTTAAAGAACTCACTGTTCGCCACCAGACATAGGATATGTTCTTAAGATTGATGGTTTTGACATGCTAGAGAAGTTTTTGTCGTCACTTTTTATCTCCTTGTTTTTGACTGAGAAGAATACTGAAATATCTTATGATCTCCACTGTCTTACATATATCAACACCATTATCTGTGCCCACCTTAATTTGAGTCATAGTTGATGTTTTCATGTTGATAACCTGGTTCAGTATTTTAAGTGCCATTCTTTCCTTTCATGCTTAAAATATTTATTACATTTCTATAAACCCTTTATTTAAAACACATACATTTAGAAAGTGCCAACTAATTGCCACACATTGTTATAAGAGATGAAATGCACGGAAGTGAAGAAAACAAAGCCTTCCTACAGGGCTCACTGCTTTATTTATTTATTTTTATTTATTTTGTACTGGAGATTGAGCCCAGAGGCTTTGCACTGAGCTATAATCATAGCACATTTGTTTTTTCTCATTCTTCACTTTCAGACCCTAGGTCACTAATTTGCTCAGTTTGGGTTGGAATTTACAATCCCTCTCCCTCAGTGGGATCGCAGGACTGTGTCACCAAGCCTGGTTTTTATGAGAAATAAAGACAAGTGTAACATATATAAAACTTTTGAAGTGGAAAATTGAGCACGGAAAAATTGGAAGTAATAAATCTACTTTGGACTTAATGGTGTGGTCTCCACATTCAAATGTTAGAATCTCACTGCCAACGTGATGAGGGTGGAACATGGGGAAGCCATGTGAGGCACTGTAGACTAGAGGAGGCCATGAAAGTAGAACCCTCACGAACGAGACTAAGTGCCTTCTAAGTAACACACAGAAAACTTCGCCCTTTCTCTGTCCCCACCACAGACTGTACAATCAAGTTGGCAGTGTGATCTGGAAGAGGGCACTGGACTTTCAGCTTCCATAACTGAAAGTCCCACCTCTTTTGTTTATATGCCACGTGGCCTACGTAATTTTTTGGAACAGTCGACACTAAGACCAAACACAAACCATCTCCATATATTCATACGAATTTTTCAGCTTCCATAAAGTATAAAAGCGTTTATCTCCAAAGAAGACACAAGTTTATACAAAAGGAACATACAGCTCGAATACATAAATTAAATATAGCTATAAAAATGTAAATGGTACTTCCAAAAAAAATATAAAAGCACTGACAGATCAAGGAGTTACGACATCGGGTCTTTGATGACTAAGTTATTGTTTTCATCATCACATCAGTAATATTCTGTAAGGATAGATACATTAGACTCAGTATGCATTAAAATATTAAAATCTTGATTAAAGTGATGCACCCTCATAAAATATTCATGTCTAAAATATAAATTTAGCTTTATGAAAAAGAACTAAGAAAACTCTTAGACAAGTTTAACTTGAAAAAATAATATATTTATTATTAAAGTAGATGAGCCAATGGCATTATTCTGTGTATATCCTCTATTTACTTAACAACCAATCTTTTATGGTTGAAATTGAACAAAGCAGAAGACCTTCCATTTAACTAAAAGCTCAAGGACTGATTTTCACTGATATAAACTCTGAAATATTGCTAGGGACAAATTAATGTTGGTAAATGTGGTTTTTGAGAGCTAGGTGGAAATTAATTTAATGTCTCTACTATTCCTTTCCTGGTCATCAACAATATATAAGTTTTTACCAAAAGCAATTTGCCTATTTTGATAACAAATATGGCCATTTAATTATCTAATATTTAAAGATTGAAAGAAAACTTAATATTTAATATTAAAAGTACTGTCTTTTTTTAGTGAGGTTAGATGGAATGGAATTGGTAACAGAGCTACATCCTCAGCGCCCTTTTCCATTTTCAGACAGGATCTCACTAACTTAGTAAGTCAGTAAGAGAGTGGGCTTAAACTTGGAACTTTCCTGTCTCGGCCTCCCAGCATGTTGAGGATATAGAGACATGTATCATCGCCCCTTGCTTGACCCACTGTCTGATGCATGTGTTGCAGACATATAATTCTAACATGCCCTGCAGAATCTTCCTTACACTTCTCCCTCCTGGCCACTGGGAATGATGGCAGCCGCAAAGCCTCCTCTGAGGGCGCCAAGCCAAGTCTCTCCCTTCGGAGCAGCCATGGCTGATGTCTCAAAGGCGTGCTAGTGAAAGGCTCCACCAATTTCCCTGTGCCTCATGTCAACTTCTCTTTCTTCACCCTGAGCCTTTACTTCACCATAGAAGCTCCTCCCAAGGGCGTTGCTCTGTAAATTGGTTGCAAGCATGTTCTCGTTTTAGAAGACTGTTTTCTGGAGAAATCCTCTGAAGACTTTAAAATAATCCCTTTACTACTGCCTGCCCATGACTCCAAGAGTCTGGTCAGTGAATTACTAGGATTTGCAGAACATGGCTCTGTATGAGCCAATGAGACCAATATTTTTCTGAGCAAAATGTACTAAATTGTTTTTCTCTAAATTATAACTGACCTAGAAAAAAATCAATACAATTAAGTGGCTGTCAAAAAAGAATCCTAAAAGTTAAAGTCAAAGAAAATAGAAAAATGAATCTTGCAGGGATAACACAGCTAAAAATCAATGAAACCTATAGTATATATCAACACGTAATGGCAATAAAACAATCTAGTTAGCAGCACAGAGCATCACAGCATCTTTGGGTGACAGTAAAATTCCGAGAAAATTTAGGTCTTCTCCTCAATTTCAAGTGTCAGCTCATGGGCTGGATATTTCTTGCCCTATGCAACATGTTTAAGATGGATCGCTTTCTTTAAGACCCCTTGAGGAACCTTTGGAAGAGTCATGATAGATAACTAAATATCAATTTCTCATCGATTTCACAAACATGCTTAACCCCTCTAGGTAAACATAAAAATATATGAATTTAGTTCACTCAATCACATAATGTAATGAAGTATTATTTAATACCACAGGAAGGCCAAATTGATTTTGGCATATTATTGCCTCCAGTGTTTATTGATGGCACTCCCCACATCTTCCTTAATCGGTTTGAAAAATATTCACAAACTTGTACACAAAACTCCCATGTTATTCAATTAAATTGTGTATCAGCAGTGAATATATATTTTTCAAATAGCCGAAGTATCAGACTTGCCAACTGCCCTGCATCTATTCACATAATTCTATAAAGTGTCAAATATCCATTGGAATGTGTGTACGTAAATTGGCCTCAGTTCTATGAAAGCCTCAGCTTCAGGAATTAAAATGCTGCAATGCCACAAAAAGAGAAATCAGGTTCTGCCTCTCCCATATCATTCAGAATTCTCTTCAGGAAAGAAACACCTGTACAGCAAGTAGGAGCAAATATGGGCAAAATGAAGGAGGAATAAACATGGCTCTACCAATATTTCCCATACCACTGCCTCTTCCCTAAATCACCGTGTGTTTCTCACCTGTATTGTTATTATTGCTCCTCAGTGGCTAGTCCTGAGTGGCATTTTTCCTAATCATTTAAATCATCTCAAGCACAACTGTTACATGTCGCACTAATGATCAAAACACCTCACCACTCCCTGTTGCTCATGATAAAACTTTTAGATAAGGAAGCCAGACATTAATAAGAGATACCTGGAGGTACTGATTCACTAAGTTCATATTGTACAGTATAGGAGGTGGACAACTAGGATAAGTCTGTATCAATTGCCTTCAATTGAAAACAGACGTCCTGACCACAGTGGACCAAACAAACATCATCACAATTATCTGTGAGGCATTGCTTCCAGACAGCAGTCTGTGTTCCTGGCCCGCTACTTTGTTTTGCAACACCCACGGAAAGTTCACTCAAGTTCCAGTGCCACCCACCTATGCCTTCAAGTGCCCCACATTCTAGCCGAACTTCTCTAACTCTATGTTGTGTCAGTCTATCAACATTTCTTTGACTAATTCTTCAGCTCACCGTGGCCCATAGCAAAGTTGCAAACTTTGCGGCCTAAACAATAAGAAGGCATTGCCTCTCTATTCTGGCTACTAGAAGTCCAAATCAAGATACTAGCAGGGTTGATCCTTTTTAAAGATACAGATCCTTCCCGATACATACAGCCATCTTCTAGTTCTGTGTCTTTGTTCTGTGTGTCTCAGTGTCCATATTTTCTTTTTAAATTAGGACACTAATTGTAACAAATCTGGCTCACATTCATGATGTCATTTTAACTGAATGACCTCTACAAAAACTTTAAATACAGAGTAAATCATTCTAAGTTGGACTTTATGACTTCACATGAATTTTAGGGGACACAATTCAACCCATCATCGTCTCTTATTCATGCATCTCCACATCCACAGTCCAGTCACCAGTTGCCCGTTTTTTCCATGATGCTTTTCCCATTCTGTCAAGTGGAAGCCGTATTCCATTCCTGAAAATGACTGCACTGTTGTTACAAACCACATTTTAGCCTCTTATAATAGTTACTTATGTGGATATATCTTGAGATCACTGACTGTCTTATTCAATTTTTTTATAATCAAGACACCAAGCATAATAAATTATACACAATGAATACTCAATGTTTGCGAAAATAAATCACCATCCATGTTAGTCATAACATGGGTCACATAATACTCTCCTGAGGCAAGGGGAATGCCCACTATTTTGAAAGATCATAAGCCTCCAGACTTTGGAATCTTTTAGTGGACATACTTTTAGCGATGAAATCACGGTGCTACACATAACGGCCATAAAGAATTTTCTATCTGTTCCAGTTTAGATACAAATATGTCAAGATAACAAGATGACCTTTAGAGATAATCGAAGTTGAAGCCCACATGTACAAACAAGATAGTCATATCACTCAAAAAGAAACACTTTGGGGGGCATGTCTACCTATGGACTCAGTAGCAAATTTTTTTTACTCTTTCAGAATTGTACGCACTTAGTTCCATTCAGCTGTCCATAACTCAGCTTAACAGTGGCTATCATTTCACGGTCTGCTGGCTATCGCTTCTGCTGATGGATTTAAACCTCTCAATTCCCCATTATTTGCCCACAGGTCATGAGGATGAATCGAGCAGGTGCCTTCCACCACAGGAGCACTCACCTCTGGGCTTCATTCAACAAACAGGAGTTGCCTAACACGTAACATTGGAAACTTCTTCTAGACTTTTGTCATATATGTGGCACCTATGTTATGAAATATTAGGTACAGAATGTGTTTTTCACATTTTTATATGAATTAAAAATATATTATATATTTCCTATTAATCTAACATGAAAATAAGAATTGAGTTTTTAAGAAGACAGAGATTTTGGAGCTCTGAGGCATAACATACCTCCTAGAATAAATGAAGCGTGAGTTAGAAGGTAGGGCACGGATACTGAAATTGGTCTAGCCAAACCCTTTTTATTCCCGGAGCAAAAGAAAGGGATGAAATTCTGAACACACCCCCAGATTTCTTGTCCTTTACTGGTTCACACTTCAAAAAGTTTTCAAAACCATACAGGGAGCTATTCTTCTGAGCCCTGTTCCACCTTAATCTAGTAAGCGAGATGGTCAATATATGTAATGAAAGAACATTATTTGGACAGAACGTACTAATCACAGCCTAAAATTTTAGACTGCCAATTCAATACTGTCATGAAATTAACATCAGACATACTTAAAATTACCTCATAAACACAGCAGGTGTTTCAACTATAAAAAATGCACTTGGTATTTATCTCGCAGCTGTAGTCACACATACATGGCATTGTTTATAAAAGCAAAATACTGGAAATAATCAAGTCTGCATAAATACTGGCTTAATGAAAGACACTGGCACATATCTATGAATGGAACACTGAGTGCAAGAAAACAGAAGGCTTCACATATGTTGAGAAGCTCTCTAAGAGAAACCACCATATTTCTTAAAGTACTAATGAAAGAGTATGTAAGTATGTATCTACCTTATGTAAAATCATACATATAGGAAGAATTTAAGGACACAGATTTGCCTTGACATTTGCTTGTTTATAACTAATGAAACCAGAGAATGAGTAAACAGAATACCTATTGTTCTGGAGCCGGGCCAGTCAGCACAGGAGCAAGACAGAGCTAGAAAAGTTTTCTCTTTATAACCTATAGCATTTATTTTAAAATTTTAACCCACATTGATAAATTGTCAAACAAAAATATAAATTGTAAGTTTAATGAAAATAGAAACTTGGAGGCATTTTATCCAGTTTATCCATTTTATTCTATGAGTTTCCTACAGTTCGATGACTAATTGTAAGTTGACATCTTTTCAAATTTCTCCCCCCTGCAAGAATTAGTGATCTTGAGCACCATAGTATTAAACCTTTATATTTTAAGCTTTATTACCAGCCACATGGCCTCCAATTAATTACAGATTCCTTATTTGAAAAAGCACAAGTGATTTATGTAACTCCTCTGCCCTCTTTCTTTACTAATTTTTGTCTGTTCCCAGACACATTCAATTAATCAATCACAGTCAGAGAACAGCAACTAATTATTATTAATTTAAAAACTTTATATAGAGGCTTCATAGGAAAACTATGATCTGCCTTCATCAATAATTCATGAATAACCAATCACTGTTTTGTTCCCATAATTCAATTACGAATGGCAAAGAATATACTCCACATTTACCAAGGTCCTCAGAAGACTACCCCTACAGGGAAACCTGCACTCTATAAGAAGAGAGACACAAACTTTGTGTCAGACAAGCATACAAAATGAGGGATAGGCAGGAGGGCACATTTCATGCTAAAGTTTGGCACATGCAAATTGTGTTCCCTTTTTGGCCTTTGTCCAATGTCTAAGTTACTAAAACCACCACCTCCTCTGTCTCCTTAGCGTTTCTTGCCCAGAATTTGAAAACAGCTTCTCTGGCCTTCTTTTCACATCTGTTCTCCTCAGTGCCGAGACCATGTATCCATAAACAAAATAACAACACACCTTTATTTTAAAAGTAGATTCAGCAGAAACTTGTGTTTGCATATTAAAACCTGCAAACCAACGGGCTCTATCCGAACTTCCTTCCATCTGTAGGTCTAAATTGTTCCACTGTACCTACACTTCTCCTGGCTTCCCTGCCTTGCTCCCCCTCTGTCCCCTTGATTGACAATGCCACATCAATCCATTTCAGTCAATGGCCTAACAGGTAGCCCAGAAGCATGGGGTGACTGAGGAAGAGAAGCCATCAACGAAAGAGATTACACTTGAAGTGAGCCAGGAACTTATATTGTCTTCATTTTATAATATAAATTACTAGCATTTGTATTTAAGTCCTGAGTGGAGAGAGAAAGAGAGAGAGAGAGAGAGAGAGAGAGAGAGAGAGAGAGAGAGAGAGAGAGAGATAACCTGTCTATTTAGACTTTGAATTAACACACACACCCAAGCATTAAAAACTGTCCTCCTCTGTCTTTCTTTGGAGAGAACATCTGACACGAAGCAGTCAAAAGTCATTTAGGGACTGACATTGACATAACTTTGCCACAAGCAACTAAAGCAATTACCAGGGCTGGTTTGGGCACAGCTGAAACACCTCGATAAGGCAGCGGTGAGAAATGACACATCTCACAACTTGAATGGCTTCATCAACACAACACTAAATCAGCGTGTATGTCTCCAACGCCCCTCATTCTGTCGATAATAGAATAATCAAACAGAAAGGAAAAGTGTTGCCTTCAATTTCTGCTGACAGCCGGAAATGGAAATAAAGTGATACACGCCTGTGTTGCATTGCTCAGATGTACTTTAGCAAAGATGGTTTCAATTTAGCATCCCATAAGCCACTTCCAACTTCAAACCAGGGTGGAGCGTAGTTAATAAGCACCAGATAAGAAGAGACGGCATTTATTTGATTGCTCATTTCATCAGAAACCTTATTGTTTAATTCGCTTAGCAAAAACTGCATATGAAGACAGGACGCAAATCCAGGCCCAAATTGAGTGGACTGGAGCCAGGCTGCTGAAGGTATAAGACTGCGAGGAAGCAAGTCCCAGGATGGACATTTTGGTACAGTTCCTCTTTGAGGCAATCCTGTTATTTCAAGATAATCTGTACCGCACCCCCCCCCCCGTTTGTATTTACTAAATAAAAGTAAAATTTACTTTCTACCACCCTTAGCCCTGTACCCCAAATCCTGACTGATGGAAGAGTGGCACTCTGCACTCTCCCTTCCCATCATTCACTGCGTTTCCACTGATGCTGGTGTCCTCTCCTGGCTCCTTGCCTCATGTAGGCAGCCCATCTTTCTCCTAACCCTTCTCCTCTGTAATTCACTGTGTTAGCATCGCACCTTTCTGCATTACTATACTTGCGGGAAATAAAAATGCAAGCTTCAAAGGTAAAGGCTTACCTGTAACTACTCACACGCAACGCTTCTGGATTCCATGTACTCTAATATGCCAGGATTACAGTGCATGTACTCTAATATGCCAGGATTACAGTGCACTCAAACCACTCCCATGTTGTGGGGGAAAACAAAATCCCATGAAAATAGAAGAGCAGAAGGACAAATATGTGCCATTTCCAAAAAGTAAGAAGAAACTCCACAGTATTTCTTTCAAATTTTCTTTTCATATGCTGTTTATTGAGGATAAGAGGGCTATTCCCCTTTCATGATTATTACTGTAATGCTTGAATTTTAAAATAAAAAATGTATTATGAATCTAACGAAAATTCACTTTACTTTGAGATGGAATAATCAAAATGGTCCCATGAACATAGAGGAGATTTTTAAGTGACCATTAACTTATTCTCATCTTCAGGAACAAGGTACATTGCCCTCAAAAAACAGGAATCTGTCCTCGGAAAGCCTCGCATGCATCCTTTACTCTCTGTGACTTCAAGTTAAAATCCTGGGGACAAAATGAACTATAAAATGTACAATTGACCACAATTTAGCAGAAAAATGTCCTAGAACTAAAACTCCTTCCCTTTGATTGCAGTTATCCTTCAAGAAGGGGACTCTGGCCTCCACCTGTGGGTAAGGACCCACTCACCATGATGCTGACCTTACCTCCTTCCTGACTCTTGGGATAGTGACTTCCCCTTCCAATTACAGTCACAAGGACTCCAGTTGACATTCCACATCTTGACATTTATTTTCTGCAAAATGTTTCAGCATTTGATTTTCAAAAAAATAATTTGCATTTTCTAGATTTGTTATTCTATTTAAAGCGAATAGTAGAAACATCCATTTTTTGGAAACAGAACTTAAAGACGCCATAAAAGTCACTGGTGGGGCAGAAAGTAGTCATGAGAGGTTAGGGAGGGTTGAGGTTTGGGCCAGAGGGAGGATGGGGCCTGGTACCAAAACTCAGCTTGGTAGGAGGGCCAAGTCCTCACATTTGGCTAGATAGAGTCACTGTAGTGACCAACAACCTATTAGATAGTTTATAGAGAATTACAAGAAAAAAGTTCCAAGGTTCTTATACAAAGATATAATTATTTAAGGATGTGGAAACCATTATTACCTTCATTTGGTCATTATACATTGTGTATATGTAAAAATTATAATACTGTATGCCATACATATGTATTATATACATCTACTGCAAAAAACTGAAACAAATCTCTTCAATATATTGGACTCACTGAAAATATTTGGTAAAGGCAGAATTAACTTTTAGACTATGGGACTTATTTTAATAAAATGTATTCACTAACATTCACATTAAGTTATCATTTTATCATTTTACAACTATTGAGAAACTTTCTCTTTCCCTCTCTATAACCCTCTTTTCCTCTCTCTCTCTCCATATATATATATATCAATTTTATATACATAGCTGACTTTTTATATATCAGACACTGAGAATGCTGTACTTGAAAGAGGCTCAATTCAATTTTTATTTCCAAATTTAATGTGCCATATAAAAAGAGGTAGATAACGCAGGGAACTCTATATACTTTTTAGAGGAAAAAAATCCAATTTTTACTCTCCTTACTTTACCTTCTTTTTCTCCATATCATCAAAAAACATACTTTAATTTGTCTCTCAGTGAACTGACATGCTTGCTTAACTGAATAGCAGTTTTGCCGGCAGAGGCCAGATAACTAATATCCGAGGTAAAATCATTTCTGATGTTTCTTGAACTCCTAAGAAAACCACTGCTGAAAGTACTCGCTCAATATTTATATACCAATATCAGCTAGAATTTATTTGGAGTTTCTTATAAGCTCATATATGGCTGCTAAAATGGGTCCACACACCATTAACTGTCTTAAATTAGAAGTAACAGTAACCCAACTCAACGCAAAAATAATCTCTTCCACCTTTCTTGTTTGTTCCTTGTTCTCTTCAAAATGCACTTCTGCAAATTGGTGGTGAGCATTATTAAATCAATCACAAGACAAACTAGACAAATTGATTAAGAGTATCTTGCTGGGTTTGTCTTGCTGTGTGATTTGATGTCTGTAGGTCAACACAGAGACCCCACGCTAGTGTAGGGACAATGGCGTGTAGCCATGTGATCTGAATACGCCACTTAATCTTCCTCTTCCCACCATGCCCAGGGCAATTTCAGGAGCATCACCACCTCACTAAGCATGAAGCTGGTAAAAGAGTGAAGCCCAATGCTGACTAAAGGCTTTTGGGGACTCAGGATGTAATACTCACCAGTGTACAGGATGTCAGCCCCCTTTGATGAGAGCCACTGTGAGAGGTGAGAGTTGGCTCTAATGAGCCTAATGGGGGCCCTAGTGGCACTGCTGCCACAAGAGGCCACCAGGCCAAGCAGAAACACCCCAAAGGGAGGACTTAGCAAAACAGCCTCTCAGAAAAGTTACTCCAGCTTGTTATAGCCAAACCTAAATGCGGGACATTGATGTATCAAGTTTAACCAAAAGGTAGAAATCAAATTTTGAAGCGATATTTCATGTCCACAACTGTGGACCTTATTAATCAGGCCAGTGTTTGTTGAATCTCAAGACCCAGAGAAGATTAAAAAAAAAAAAGCCAGGAGTGGTGGAGCACATCTGTAATGTCATCACTTGGGAGGCTGAGACAGGAGAATTGCTGGGAGTTCACAGACAGCCTGAGGTCCAGAGTGAGTTCAGGACCAGCCTGAGTTATAAAGCGAGACCTTGTCTAAAAAAAAAACAAAGATTAGAAGAAAACCCATACCCGCACAGGTCTGGTCCACGTTCTCTAGCAAAGGGTTTAAATAATACAGCAGGAAAGATAGTCATTTGAGTATCCTGAACTCAGCTTGTCACTACATATGATTTCAGAAACTCGCCTTTAAAAATGCCAATTAATAGTGTTCATGCAACACACTGGCAAACGCTGCTCTTGGTAATGAGAAGCCCCTGAAAGACTATAAGCAGATGGCTTTAAAAAGACCTTTTGCATTTGCTAATAATGAGAGAATGAAAGGAAAGGCAAGGCCACAAGGGAGATGCACAGACAGGTGGCTTTGGGCTTTAAACTTAGAGGATAAAAGGGGACAGTTTCCAGAACCTGTCCGGTGTTGCCATGCTGTGATTTTAAAACTAGACATTAAACACTGAGTTCTCAAGGGTTGGGGATGTAGCTCAGTGGCAGAAGGCTTGCCTAACATGTGTGAAGCCCCGAGTTCAAATCCCTAGTACTTCAACAAAAGAAAAAAGAAATCATGCCATCATTACCTAGTAACAATTGCTCAGAATGAGTAATATCCACTTTGGTCTTTATAAAGTCCAGTCCTTCAAAAGATTAGCTCTACAATAAGTTACTGTGCTATTGAAACAGATTGTAAAAATCGTTACTCAGATGTAGGGCTTTGAAGCATTGGTTACCTTTCATGATACTTCCCTGCAAATCACATTATCTTCAAATATTTAATGTTCAAATATTCAGTGTTTTTGGTGGTATTAGGGATTGACCCCAAGGCTTTCTCACCGAACTCTACCCTGTAGCCCTATTACCCCTTTGTAATTTTGAGGCAGGGTCTTGCTAAGTTGATCAGGGTGGAGGGGACTCCAATACTCAATTGTCCCACCTCAGCCTCCCATTATGATTTTTATCACTGTTCTCTCACGCTAGCTGCTCAGATCTGTTAGGTAACATCACGCTTTCTGGAAAACCCCATTCTCAGTGCCAAACCTAAGTTCTATGATCTTTCAAGAAACAGATGAAAACTCAGAGACACATCTTCCGGGTATATGCATGCATACATAATTACATGAGAAAATATATTTAAACATACATTTTAAAATCATTGTATAATTCTTTCTTTTCATGTAGTGTTTTTTTTAAATTTTCAAAAAAACAATATTATCGTTAGAATGTGTGTCAAATGAACTCAAACAGGACAGTCCTCCTTTTACCACCACACCGAGTCCCCCAGGGACATGGAATCCTAGGGCTCAGGATTTCTAGAAGGCTTTTCTCAAGTCAGTATCGACTACAGAAACCTAAGACGAGTAGTTCTACCGGGGTGCCACTTTGTTGCATTACTGGCTTTATTATTGGCAAGCAAACTGACTAGGAGCTGGTGAGGCCAGGTTTATTGGCTGTAAAAGTATCCATCCCAAAGGAAGACTTAGCTGCACTCAAGTCCTTAATGAATCACCTGTTGGTTACATTTCCAATTTAGGTTCATTTCGTGAACTGTAAGAGAGTGCTAAACTACTGAAGCCTGTAACAACAAACCAGGCAACCGCAGCCCTTTGCCAGTGAAATTAGTAGCCGGATGGCATTAGGTAGGTGCGCGCCTCCTAAGTGCCACAGCAAGAGTTTCAGTCAGGGAATCAATGCACACAGCATTTTCTGCTTGTTTATTCTGACTTTTCATATAGAGCCCTGCATCTACTTTAACCTCCAGAGGTTGGTATAAAGGATACCACAGCTCTTTCTCCGCTCCTCCAAATGTTGACCTCGGGTTCCAGTGCCCTCGGGATTAGTCTCTCTCCCGTGAACCTGGAGGACTGGCCCTCCCTGGTGCTCACGTAGCCAGCTCCAGACCAGGCCACAGGCTCCAGCTGTATTCCTGTCTGTCGTGGGAAACGCGGCCTGAGCACTAGGCTGTGTCTACATCCCGGCACCTCTCCCCAGAGTGCCACGCCCACCGTCTGTGTGACATGGTAATGGCTGCAATCAGTGAGGTGGGTGCTTCCAGTCATTTGTCAATTGCCCATACTCCTGGCTCCTCGCACACAGTGACCCTGGGTGTGCTGACATACAGATGGCGACTATTTCTGTATCCTTACCCTGGTTTCGACACTGCAGGTATATCGGACTACGGGAGCCCACTATTATTTCAAAGATCAAGAAGCTTTCTGTCGGATTTTCTATTTCTCACAAAATGAATTCCTAAACCATAGGCGGTAGAAATAATAGTTTTATATTGTTGGTGTAACTGTCCCCCACGTTGCCAAATCCTGGCTCTTTTTTCCATGGGGCAAATGGGTTCCTGTCATGCCCACACCAGAAAAGCTACTCTTAGAACCATTTGCACTTGTACAGAAGGAATGTTTGTGTGAGTGTAGTCTTACTTGACTGCGGTGTTACTGTTTATATAAAAAATATCTTTGCCTGTACAATAAGAATTGTCTATATTATGATGCAATACCAGGGATAAACTTCGGAAAAATATATTTCAGATTAAGTCAGAGTGCCTGATTTCAAAGTGAATAACTTCATTATTCAAATAGGAGAGAAAAGGAATCCTTTGTGTACTGTCACCTTCATCTTGGGTTGAATTCCACTACATGCATCTGTGTGTTTCTAAGTGATCTATTTTTATCAAATGTATTAGTTTATTAGGCCTTCCATTACAAATTACCACAAGCTTGGCATACTAAA
>PVKB01000487.1:0-98076 GCA_004027205.1 Ctenodactylus gundi | reverse complement strand
GAGAAAAAAAAATAATGCACACATCACAGTGGCAAAGAAAAAGAAATCAAAATGGTAGAGCATATTAAAAAAATAGAACACAAGCCAACTTCATGCAAATATATTAATTAGTATTCCAAGAAAAAAGTCATACAAAAATGTAACCTTAGAAAGTTTACTCATAAATAATGAATAGAAGCTTAATAGCCAGATTCATTAAAAAAGGATCTAATTTTAATGATGATTTATAGTGCTTATCCTAGGTAGGATAATTCTAATATCATGTTAATTCTTTTAGAGAATACATAAAAAGAAAACAATATCTGAAATCAGTTGCCTCTCCATTATAAGAAAAAGAAAACCAATATAAAAAATAGTTGAACTGAATCACAAGTTTCACGCAATAATCTTAATAGACTAGAAATAAGCAAAGAATTATTTTAAGAGCTAGTACATAAATACATTTACACATGGGCTCGATAAGTGTGCTTGAGGTTTGACTAATCACAATACACTAATGGAAAATATTCCTTAATAATTCAGGTAAATAGTTCATAATTTCTAATACTAAATAAATAAACAATGAAAAATCATATTAGCAAAGAAGAAAGCTAAATAATGATGATACTGTATAGTGGTCATATAAATTATGTCCTAAAATTTATATAAAAAGCATAGGTATCACTATTCCTATATTAAGTCATTAGATTGAATATTTAGGCCAATGGAGCAGAGAAAATATCTCCCAACAGTTTTCCTTTTGCTACTGCTTGTCCTACACACTAGTAGTCAAAGAATCTGTGTACTAGTACTCTGATGAAACCAATCCAGCAGTTTTCCTCAATCTTTTATGAAATGAAAATCAACACTTTTCAAAATGATTTAAGGGTTATTCCAGAACTGGGCTCTTTTCCTCCTAGAAATCTCTGTCTCTGTTCAGTTGCCTGGGATTTGTAACCTAAGTGGTCATTTTCAGACACGTGAAGGGGTATCTCTTTGGCTGCACATGGTACCTAGAGAGATCCCTTCCCCCTCATTTTACTACAGGGAAGATGCCAGTCTAAATGAGGGCAATGCCCACTAATCCAGTGACTATGACCTTCCCTTCCTGTCACCTGTCATATTTCAATACCTTCTGTTCTACTCCCTTACCTCCTTCCCTCAACACTTAACAATTTACTATTCTGTATGTATCATTTACCTAAAACTTTTTTCACTCATGTGATCCCTTAATACATTCTCAGAATCAGTACCCTGGAATGATGACAGTTTGCCTTCAGCGACATTTCCCAAAAGTGGCACATGGTAGTTATCCCAGAACAATAAGGAAACAGTTGTTTATTTCACGATTTATTGTCTCTTTGTTTTTACAATAATATGAGTTCCATGAAGGGAACAACATTTGCTTTGATGAGTGATGCAATTCAGAGGGCTAGAGTACATGCTCAGAAAAGAAACAGCTAACAATTTTTCCGTAAGTTATAAAAATCTTGTCTTCCTCCAACTATCCTGTAATTCTAAAACTAACCAAATACTCTCAATCAGTTAAGATTCAGAAGGAATTGATCGCATTGAATGAACTATCAGTTGATCAGCAGGAAGGCATTACTTCTAAGATCCCGACCTTAGTACTTGTGTTCTTTTCATACAATAATGAGGGTGATACAGTCTCTTTGTAGTCCAACCTGGTCCCGAATTCACGAGGTAGTCCAGGCTGACTTGGAACTCAGGACAACCCTCTTGAGGCGGCCTCCCTCCTCCTCACCACCACGCTCAGCTTATGTAGCCCAGCAGCCTCAAACTCAGGGTCTGTGCTTGCCAGGCGAGCTCTCTCACCAAGGTGCTGTTCTTCAGGTGCCACAAGTTTGGTTGGAATGATAAATGTTGGATTTTGACACACTGTCAGGTTTTTGTTTTGCTACGTAATATATTTTCTTCAAATATTAAACTTTGTTTTCTCCTATTTAAAAATTAGGTGGATTTTTGTGAAATGAAATAGAGAAGCAGGTGTCTGCAACCAGAGCACACTGGCTGACAGATGCAAAACAAATGGACCAACAAAAACATTTGGAATCTTCACGTTCTTGAAAGCCACGTGTGATCTTGTAACCTGGAAAGTGCTGTGAGGATTGGATTTATGTTTATTCATTCAGTAAGGAAAAAAAAAACTTCAGATTTTTCCTTCCCCCTTGGATATACAATTCTGTGAAATGTGATAAAATACAAGGAACCTTTGAATGGCCGAACCTACATACACATTTCCATTACAAGAAGTAAGAATATTTTTGATTTGACATCACAATTACTGTTTGTTAAAAATCTACTAGTAGATATTTATTTGACAGGGGACACTCAGTAGAAACTTTGACAGAATTAATTTTAATTATATGTGTCAATGAAAAACAAACCTTAAACTTTAAATCTGATACACACGCATGGTAGAAAAACAACTGATTTTTATGTCTGGCTTGCACAGCCAATTTGAACTACTGTAGGTAATGTTGAAAACTTAAAAATCAATTCTCTAGCACATTTAATACAACATTTTATAAGACAAATTTCTTATCTTTTAAGAAATATGGTTTATTTTCATGTGAATAGCTTTAGAAATATTCTTTATTACCAGTTGACTTGCATATACAGGCAATTTAGATCTAATGAGGTCTTAATTTCTACAGTTATGGTGTCCAAACTTCTGCTGGCCTTGACTTCACTGATTGATGAAAAATTGCCTTTGACCACATATATCAAATATAGTAATTTGCAGAAATGACTGAATTGACTTGTTTATATTACTATCAAATTATTTTTTAAATGACAAAATGGTAAAACTAGTCGCATTTTTGAGTTTAGCTTTGGTGAAATTAACACATCAAAGTCCGGATCATATACAAGCAACTACAATTTTCAGTGAGTTCATAGATATGTTGCTTATAATTTAACACCTCATGAACTTCAACTTTAAAAAAAAAATTCTCACAATTGCAAAAAAAAAAAAAAAAAGAAAAGAGAGAGAAACAAAACAAAACCCATGATATGAAAGTCAAATAAGAAAACATGATTCAATTTTTCTTTGGGTTGAATGTCACAATAAACCTCCACATACTTCACTTGAATATTAGCAAATAACATATTTAAGTGGACTAAAATTGGGTCATGAACATACCAAAATATTCATTTTTTCCTAGAAATCTTAAAACCTGTTTTCAAATTACTATAGCAAATAAAAAAAACCTAAGAATTCACATTTTCTTTCTTCCCATTTTATTGATATATATTAGGGCAAATTTTAAGGTTTACAATGAAGTTGAGAATTTTGTGCACATACGTATCTTGTCAAGGTGACAGTTTCCCATTCTCCTTTTGTCCCTCTCCCTATCCACTCCTCCCTCCATCCCCGCCGTACCCTCCTAAGAATTCATATTTTCATTATTCACTGGACTATGTTTAACCAATTTGTCAAAATGCATGAGATCGTTTGCCTTAACATGATATGCCATAATTTCATTTCATTTTCATTGTGATTTTGTCTTTATTCTCACTGATTTTGAAAGGATGGTTCTGTTTTCTTTACAGACTTTGTAGAAAATATACTGCAATTAAAATGTAATCTTAGTTTATTCCATTTGCTTAGTGAAGTAAGTAAGAAGCAGAAGGTGAAACATTGAATGGTCTCTCTGATATGAGAGACCCAGATCACAACTCCTATGGAACTTAAGACCAAAGACAAAGTGAAAGAGGGGAGTAAGATGGGGGAGGAGGGAGGGAGAAACAGGTGGGGAGGGGGACAAAAGGAGAGTGAGAAAGCCCTTGTCACCTTGACAAGATACATATGTGCACAAAATGCTCAACTTCATTGTAAACCTTGAATTTTGCATGTATACATATGAATAAAATGTGGGGGAAATGTAATCTCAGGTAAGCAAATGCATTTGCTCTACTATGAAAATTAACCAGAAAATAGAAAGCAAGGTATAATAATAAAATAAAAATAGGTTCATGTCTTCTAGATAATAATAAACACCTATTTTTTCCCCCAAGGCAGTTTGAAATACTACTGCTAATCATAGTGTTTTATTCTTCAGATCACTACAGGCACAAATACTGTCTGATGGTGTCAACTCAGCTGCCTGCACGTGGAAGACGACACCGGAAGCTGCACACTACTGTAACAGTGAAGCTCAGATGCAGAGAAACAGCAAGAGCAGGTAGTGCACAGTGGAGAAAATTCTAGTTCTTTATTTTATTAGTTAATTTAACGGGTTTTCATTTCTATTGGCCAAACTGCTCATAATTGTAATGTAGATTATATATAATACTTGACATTTGTGGATATAGCATACTCTGATTATTTCATTCCCTACCATATTTATCTACAAAATCTAAGCTTGAGAATTGTGCAATTGTAATACAGTAATGATACTAATAATAACAACAGAACATGCCCACAAGTTTCCTGATAGCTGCTTTGGTGGGGGCTCTGTAAGTATTCCCTGCATTCTGGGAGAGTGTGGCAAGATGGTCATAAAAGTTAGGCTAACCTGGACAATTTTGCAACTTGGTGAGACTCTGTCTCAAAATAAAAATGAAATAATGGATTGGGACTAAACATAGTGTGAAAGTGATTGGTTCCGTACACACACACACACACACACACACACACACACACACACACACACACTCACACACACACACAAAACCTCTTCAGATTTTTAAGGAAGCTTATCAATTTATCTTTATTTTCATTTAAAGCTATTCTCAGCTGCAGCTCATGAGCCATGGGGTTGAGCCACCTTCCACAAGTTACAGTTTTCTGTTTTCTGTCTCCCAAACTCAGTTTTTGTTCGGATTGTCTGAAACCCACGTGATAAAGCTTATTACCATTATTTGCATTCTAGACTACACAGTAAATGCACATGTTCAAATATATACACATATTAATTACATATGACACATATAAGCACATATTACTTAATGCAGACTACCAATGCCAAATTATTTGAAAAAAAATCTTTAAAAATAATATTCAGCATAGATTTTTTAAATTATGCTTTGTAACAGGGACACATTTTCTTCTAGATGCACATAGAAAGTGAGCACAGTGCTAACAGAACTGTTCTTAAGTTACTTGAAAGACTCTGACAATTTAAAGACAGGACATTTCTAGAATAATGTATTAGCTAACAGCCAGGAAAAGTAAAATAGTTGTTAACACGCTTACTGGAGAGTAGCATGAGCCATTTTCATACACAAGGAAATTAAGGCTTTTTTTTTCTTTTTTCTGCATGCAGATGTCACAAACTTTGCTGGATATCTTGCACTCATTTTATCCCCACATGTAAATAAGAATAACACATCTTTGTCCAAAGGCATCTATGGTTTTGTAAGCACATAATATCCCCATCACAACTCTGTCTCAATTATTTAAAAAGTCACAAAATAAAACAATGCCAAATTACCTGGGTAAACATGGGATTGTAACCATTCCACCAAAAAAGTCAGCTGCATGGAAGAGACAGTTTTCCATTTATTGCCAGACTGAGCGAGATTAGATTCTGATATTACTTACTTAACCTTTCTAGGTCTTAGTTTTACAAATTATTTTAAAAAACATAGTTTAAATGTGTGTGTTTGTGTAATCTTATATACAATTAAGAAAAGTGGTTCTCATCTTATTTTATCCTCCATAAATCACGTGTTTCCAAGCTCTTCAAAGGTGAAATATAATGATTGTAATGTAAACATTTTCAAGATTTGAAATTTGAATTGGCCTAGAAGTAACTTACATGAATTATTCCAAAAATAATGTATTGTGTGTTTACAGAAAACTATGAGAGGCAAAAATCTTTACCCTTGTTTTCTAATATCATTGGCAGTATAGAAAAATGATATGGTTTAGTACATATTATTTTACATGCCATAGAGCTTACAAATATAAATACTTTTTTGACAGCTTTTTTAAAAAATAATCAAATATGGGCTGGAAAAATAGCACAGCAGTTAAAGCACTTGCCTACCAAACCTACTCATTGTGGAAACATTGTAAGAAATCGTTGAACTAATTTCCACCTAGGCTAAGTGTGACTTAAGGCCTCAGTGAAATACTATTACTACTTACGGCAAAGGCTGAAACAAAGTAAAACTGAGCTGACAGTAGAAATATTAGCAAATTTTGGCAAGAACATAGAATGATTAAAAGCTGTATTTGATGAGTTGTCTTAGTTACTCTTTCATTGCTGTGACTCAATACCCGACACCCACAAACTTAGGAAAGGAAAGGTTGATTTTAACTCACGGTCTCGAAGGTCACAGTCCATTCAGGGATGGCCAGCAACAATCGAAGCACATGGCAGAGAGAGAGGTAGAGGCAGCTTCCCCGGACAAACAGGAAGACAAACTGAGGCTAGTTGAGATTAGTCCCACAATCCTCCAGGAAGGCAGGTGCAGCTTATGTATCCTTTCAGGTCTCCGCCCAGTAACCAGCCCCTCCCACATCCAGGTGTGGCCACTACACACCATTAATCCTAACTTAAATGCAATGCACCCCAGCAGACCCGATCCCAATCCACCCAACATTACATGGTTCCATTAAAATACATGAGACTTTTGGGGGACACTCCCGATCCTAACCACAACATGAGCATAGAAAACACATAGCCAAGGTGGAAATTAGTTCTACGATTCCTTACAGAGTCAAACACAGATGTGACTCAGCAATAGCACCTAGAGAAACAAAAATTACGTACCATACGAAAACAGGAAATAAATGTTTATGCAGTGTTTATTAGATCACCAAAAATTGGGAGATAAGCTAATTATATTTCAAAAGGTGAATGGTTAAATAAATTGTCGCATATCCATTCAACAGAACAGCATTCAATAATAAAAATGAATGAGATATTGTCATGAAGGCATAAAAGAAATACAAATTACATTATGCTAAATTTAAAAAGCTGATCTTAAATGCGGTGTAGTGTGTGTCTTGTTTTGGGAAGGTGCTTGGGTTTTAGGGGATTAGTTGAATCAGGTGGGTTAACCCTTTGGTGAGGTCATGTGCTGTTAGGAGGTGGAGCCTGTTTAGAGGGAGGGTAAAGGGGTCATGATGTGGAAGGGTGTAGGTCTTTGGCTCCATCCTCTGACTTGGCTTCATGCCTTGTCATGCCATTCCCCAAGCAGCTGTCATTGGGCCGGCCCTCAGCCCTGTCCTTTCTCTTTGCCAGCTGATGATGAGTGGTCTGAAACCCGTGATGTGTGAGACACAAACAAACCTTTCCTATTTTAAGCTGTGTAGGTCCGTTATTGTGCCCCAGCGACAAGAACTCGATTAAGACAATTTTGACACAACAGATTCCTGAAAAAAGCAATTCTATAGAAGCTGGGTTGCTGCCAGAGTTTAAGGGTTTGTGGTGTGTGAGTGTGTGGCGGGGGGTGGGGAGGGTGTTACAATACAAAGTGCATAAAGAAATATGATGGATGGAAGAAAATCTATATTTTGATTATGGTGAAAGACACTTGAATCTAAGATTAGGCTGAAACTCAGAATTGCAGAACCCTGAGAACCAAAAGGTATTATATCATTTTAAACAAAAAAGTATGAAAGAACTTTAAGAAATTTGTACTTGAAATTGACATATATTTATGGTGCAAAATGTAGATTTATGTTTATTTATGAAGAATATATTTAGTAGAAAGCAAATATATATCTTCATTTTAAACTTCAGTGTTTTGTGTGTGGCGGGGTAGCACTGGTAGTCTACATTAGCTTTCACAGTTCCAAAAATCAGCTTATGTTGAAATTAACGTGTTTTGGAAAGGAAAAAAAAAATGCACATATGTCATTTTCCTAAAAAGCAAGCAAATTATGGATGTAAATAATGCAGTGTTTTGGTTTTGCACTTCTACAATCAGTTGGAATCTGAGATATTTAAATGTCAACATATTTGAAACCATTTTCTGCCATAAATGGAAATGAATAGATTGATAATCACTTGTTACTGGCATTAATTTTTCTCCGAAAATCAATGTACTTACATTTTGCTTTTTTCTCTGTGTGATTATCATGCCACAAATAAAGCATAATCCAGATATAAACATTAGCCTTACATTAGCGTATGGCAAAAAGTTATTACATAATCATTGATATTATGTAAGAATGTGAAAAGAAAAAAAAAGAACGGTTGTAGAATTGAATTAGAGATTTGTAGGACTGTATTCATTAAAATAATTATATACACCATTAAACACTGAAAAAGCTGTTTATACATTTTGTGTACATGGAACATCAAAGAATGGAAACATATGCTCGCTCAAATGTGGTATGTATATGTATCAATTTCCAAAGCTGAACGTTATTAGCATGTGTCATAAATACCTATTAATAAAAACAATTTTTAGCAGCAAAAATAATTAAGATAGCACACAGCTAACAGTAACTTTGGTATCAAAAGTGTTTATGACAACTCTAATCAAAAAAAAAAAAACTTAAAGAATATAGTCCATTGCCAAAAATATGTGCTTTACTACTATCCTTAATTCTTCAGGGTTTCAGAAAATCAATTGTATTTCCTCTCAACAAAGTGTAATATTCTGTATTATATAACAAATAAAACTTCCCATGGGGTTCTCAGTGTTAATAGCTTGAACATTCCCATGGAAAAAAAATGTTACACGTATATAGGAAATATTTCAGTTATATATTCAGAAGTGTAAATCAAATGTTACTAAGTACTTAAATATATTTTGTATGAACTTATAAAATATATTTACTGAAGATTGCTTTAAAATTAAAAAGATTTTTCTGTCCTTAATATTTTTTTCATATTTCAATAAATATTTACTGAAGTGGTTACTAAGAGAGACAAAATGATTTTCAACCTTGCTCTTCCATGTTTCAAGTATACATCTCTGTAGATATTCTCTAATTTCCCTGTTCATTTCTAAAAGAATGACAGTAATTGTCTTTACATCATTAAATTTCATGAAATATTAACAAATGGCTTAGAATAATAAATAAAAAGCTATTTTGTTGCGAGAAGTATCAGGTTTTAAATCAAGTAAGAATTCAGAGAAAAATTCATGACGACATAAGAATGCCAGGAATTGAGTGTATGAGCCTATAGTTCACGGGCAGTTCTATTTTTCTCCACCAATCATTACACTTCTTAAGTTAAATGCATAATAAAATTTGTAAACTATAATTTTAAATGATTGCTTTCTGTCTTTAATTGTCAATACAACACTTTTGAATGATCTAGAATGGAGTGAGCGCACACACACAGACACACACACACATTCGTATTTTACATTCAGATTTAAATTCTGATTTCTAGAGGTTGTTGATGAATTTCTACTGATACTTTGCTCATTATTGCCTGAAAAAAACCCACAATCATTTAGTTCACTCAACTTAATATTGATCATTTTTCCTAAATTAGAACAAAAAATGTATTTATAATGATTTCTTCTTCTTTTTTATGGTAAACAGATATTCTGGATTTTGAGGAACATATCCAATCTCTGGGAAATATAAATTCATATTGTTAGAACAGGATCTGCATTAGAATAATGATGTCCGTCGAGTTTCTAAAGCCAGTTTTACATGTGCCCTCACAAGTTCTTTATCAGCTGATGACTTAAAGAATGTTTTTTTTTTACATATGATCTATGACGTCAGGGAGTTCTAGTTTGCAGTAACACCAGTGATTAAGAGAGCATGCTCTCGAGAGCCTTTGCTCAATTTCAAGTGTGTCATTCACAACTTAAATCAATGAATTTGAAATTTTTTAAGATCCTATAACGATAACAGAGAGACAGTGACTGTAGCTCAAACTATGGGAATGCAGAGCTGTATCTCAATCTCTCTCTTCCTTGGATTGTCTATTTACTTAAATTCTGCTTCAACTAAAAGCATTGGCTCTAGGGTTTCGTTTGTATTGGCGGGTCTTCTTTGTTCTTCTCAGTGATGAAACTACCGGGTCAGAGCTCATCCTGGAAGTTTTTGATTCTTATAACAAATATAATCCTTCTCAATGGTTCTTTTCCTACCTTTATGAAATCATTATCATACCCTACTACCCCAGAGGGGCCATTTGTTACTCGTTTACAGCTCATCAGTTTTAACACCTTAGCGTGGATTCATGGCTACACTCAAATGCCTTTGTTTGCTCCTTAGTCCTGGTTGATATGTGTTATCCACATCTTTGCATTTCCTTGATGGTGAGATTCTCTGCTTAGGAAGCTGCGTTGGTTGTTTCAAGATTTTACCAGGTGAACTGGAAGACTGTAGAATTTATCCAGCCTGTAAACAAACTAGCATGGTCCTAGCTGTGGCTAGGTTGCATGATCCTCCATGAATATCCTATTAGTGGTGATGAGTCTTAGGGCTTAAAAGATGTGAACAGAATATACAGTGAATCTTTAAAACTAATATATATATATATATATATATATATATATATATATATATATATAGTCGTAAAAGACACATTATTATCAACCCCCCTCAAAATATCTGCCTATCTTCAAATACGCTTATCCCACTGTCCTTACCATTTTGTGAACCCATCTGGCAGTCCTCTTTCATGAATGGGGTAAAGAGGTGTGATCAACGTATTGTGAATGTCAGTGCCTGGTGCCACCCAAAGAAAAGACAAATTTGTAGAAAACATGGTTGTGTTTCTTCTCCACGCATTTGCTGGGAATGCTACTTTGTGAATCCTGGCTTTTGGCTTCTGGTTTCTGGCTTTTGGCCAAAGCCAAACTGAGCAGGGTTAGTACTGATTCGAGACTGATTCAGGACATTAAGAGTCCATGGGAATACTCACAGAAGAGAACTTCTTCCAAAAGTGACATGAATGGTGACATACATGTTTGAAGCTAGAAAGAGAATTTTGAGGGAGATTGATGCTAATTGGTCTTTTTTTAAAATTAAATGTATATTTGCCTCAAACTTTAGGGTATGTTTCCTTAATGAAGCTACCCACCTCACACCACAGGGCCGTTCACACTATGATTAACTCCAAAAATATAAATAATATATACCATGACTTTTATCTCCAAAAACTATACGAATATTCTAGTTTCCAGTTGCAGAAAGGGACAGTAATATAAATGAGTTATTAAACACATCTTGGTCTTATATCTACTCACACAAGACTCAAAAAGTACTGGCTTGTTATTTTTTTAAACTCTTGGATTTCATCCCAGAAGTAACACTGATTAAAAAATGTAATTAGTAATCTATTCTATCCTAGTAGGCGGAGGAGAAGCAGGAGGTAGGCATCCTCATAAATGCATCAGCATAGAGTCTGAGGTCCTCTTTTCAGTATATTTGTGGTAGACTTTCCTCTATACTGCACAGAACTCTCAAATGTCTCTGTGGGCCTCTAATCAGGAATGAGCTGTCTCTCTATTCATGAATTTATATCATTCATTGCATAAAGCACTTCTTTTTTAATAAATTAAGTTCTTCTTAGCTACAAATATTTCTAGTGCTAATCAGAAACAAGTATAAGACTTCCCTCAATTAAAATAAAATTTTCACTATATATAGACATGGATTCCCACATAATAAATTTAATTTAATGTGTCACCAATTATCAGGGCAGAATATTTTGGACACATGAGAATGAATGCAAGCAACTAATTGGTTTTTCCTAAACTTTTCAGTCATTAAAAAAAAATGTAAAATAATCATGTGGGACACAGTAAGGAAATTATTCTATTGACAAAATGAGCAAAAGAATAAATTGCAGTGATTTAGAAGAAAAAAATGACTGCATATGAAAATTAGTTTAGAAACAAAAATCTCCCAAGGGATAAATTGTCAGATTGGAGACAAAGAAATAAAGTTTTTTTTCTTTAACTGTATATTTTAAAAAAATGATCCAAGCTCAATTAGAAGAAACAAGGTTTGAAATGTAAAAGAATAATTAAATGGAAAAACAGTGCATTGAAAAGAACTGAAAAGGAAAGTGTATTACTATAATATTCTGAGAACTTTTCCAACTGTTTGAAACTATGAAATCATAGCTAAAAACATACTATGAAATAAAATAAGCAACCATTTTATATATAAATATTAGCTGAATCTGCAGGCAAAAATAAGAAAAATTTTATCCTGAAATAAGTCACAGAAAAAAGGTGGACTAAATGAAAAATTCGATATGAGTTTTTCTAAAGCAATAATGTAAGTTTAAAATACAGAAGAGGGCTGTACACAAAGGTCAGGGATTAAATCTTAAATATTTCAAAGGAATTTTACAAAACCCAGCCCTGTTACTTCAAGTCTATCTATTTCTTCTTTCAAATTTTAAACTTTATTTTCATGTTTGGATAAGACCCAAGATTCTGGATTAAAGTGGGGTTTTTTTGGCCTAATCTCCAAAGCAATAAAAGGTGTCTAGCTGAATTTATCCCATATGAAAACATTAAGAAAGACAGATTTCTGATTTCTTTTTTTTACAATCTTCATAGTTAATAATAGTTGAAATTATATAGTAAGTCTTTTCTGTAATCGGATCATCATTTTCACCACCTTTCTATTATGATGATATTATGTTCCTTGAACTTCTGTAACCTGCAGCAGAGTTCAAATCCTTGTTTCAAATCTTAGTTTCAGAATCAACCTGCTAAGCTTCAAGAGATTATACATGTGTGTTGTCACTTAGGGGGTGCCAGAGGTATTTAAAACCCTCTTTCCAAACTCCTTTGGAAACAATCAGGTTTAGCATCTTAGCCTGGTGTACAGTAACAGGTGTAAAAATATCGTTTTGATTTCAAACAATGGGGTAGCACTCTTAGACATTAATATACGTCTACTTCCTACCAGAATTGTTGAGATGAGGAGAGCTACTTTAATTGAAAATCTGTCCCAATCATGTATGAAGGGAGATAATAAAACAATACATAACGTGAAATTCTGCCCTTTAATCTATTCATCACAATAAGCTTGACGGAAATGACGAGATGTACAATGTCGCCTTTCTCTCACTTAACTTGCATTTTTAGAATTTTAAAAATTTAAACTTCTTTTGTTTTATTGCAACTTTTGATACTTGCAATTACAATTAAAAGCTGATAATTCCTTCATTTTTACCATTATGACTAAATTTATGACTATTAATTATTCTCATATCTAAAACATTGAAGAAGCATTTTCTAGTTTCTTTTTTATTACTGTTATTTCATTGAGCTTTAAAAATATTGTTACACTGTTATGTGGTACATTGTGAGAACACAAATGTTGATTTTCTTTGCTTTTTAAGTAGCTGTTTTTGTTTGCAGTGGTAGTTTATTTCCCTCTTCCTATGACTTTAGATTTAATGATTTTGTGAAAATTAGCCTGAAAAATTTTCAATCATACTAAGATTTTATTAAGTAGATGTTAAATCTTTCAATATTTAAATTAAATTATAGTTTTCTATATAATTTTTAATTTACTTTTATTTGATTTTCTATAAAAACCCTGTTTACATATCAGTTTTGACTGAAAAATAAGAGAAAAATAGCATTAGACTTCATATATGAGCAGCTTCATTTTTTTAAGTAATTTTTCGTACAATATTCTTTTATTTTTTTCTTCACTATTTTCTTTTCATGTATCATTATCGCTCTAGAAAAACGTTGTTGTTCCAAGATGAAAATCAGAACTTTTATTGGAATAATTCTAATTTAAATAATTGAAAAATACTGTGCAAGTTGAAAAACATGAGTCAGAGAGAGAGATTTATTATTAATTTGGTTGTAATATACTTTGCGTCACCATTGTATAGTGTCCAACTTGTTCGGATATACAGTATGCTACTTAATACTTTCAATTACTATGTTTTTTTCTTATTGATAAATATTTCTTTGGTCACTCTCTACTCTTTTTGCTTTCATGAGGGATAAATAAAAATTATATTTTGTCTACACTTCCTAAAATTAAGTACTCTTCCTCTATGCTAATTATTTTTGCCAAAAAGTGTATTCAATGATGCCAATTTTAATAGAATTATGAAAAATAATAGCTAATTGAAGAAAATTTTACCAGTTCTTTTTCTATGTCTTTCCTCGGAATTTCAGAAAAGGATTCACTTGTACATGTTACACATGGACCTTTTTTGCAGTAGGCTTACTTTACCACAGTTAAAGTAAATTGATACTGACATGAATTATTACTTGCATTCAATGATGTAGCATAATTGAGAGTATAAAATGCAGCGAATAAGAATTTTACTATACATTCGGAAACCATCATTTGTCAATATTTAAGGTCACAAGGGCAAAACGACATGTTATATATTTCTGGCATGTGTAGATTTAGTACCCCAAGTTGTAAATATCCTTATAAGATTTTGAAACCCTGTACAATAACAAATATGTCAAAACGGAATACATTTGAAATATAATTCAGAATTTCCAAACTTCATCAGTCTTTGTATGCAGTGCATTATAACTGGAACACAAAAATCAGAATCTTGTCACCACATAATGTACATTAGTGATATACAGAACAAAAGTCACCTTATTCATTAAGTTAATCTAGAAACATATATTTAAATATCTATCCCATATAGAACATTAAAATCTGGCCAGCGCATATTACTTTAACCATGATGAGAAATCTGAGAAAAACAATTGGATTTTTCTCACCCTTATCCCTAATGTTCAACGAAGTGCATGATATTCAGCGCTTAAAAACCAGACATTGATTGGATAAATACACTTTCACCTGTGGGATTTAAAACTTCATGTGCAAAATCAATAACTTTTAAAAATAATGTTTGAAGAAAGAATTGGAGTGGAAGGAAGAAGTGTTTCTAAATTTGACAAATCCAGTGAGAAAACACACCCTGAACATCATCACCACTTTATTCTTAGCTGGTTGAATGAATGTGATTACTGTATGTGTCTCTTTTTTTACCCGCTATTTTTATTGATATGTATTAGTGAAAGATTTAAGGTTTACAATGAAGTTGATGATTTTGTGCACGTACATATCCTGGCAAGGTGGCAGAGACTTTCCCCTTCTCCTTTTGTCCCTCCCTCCTTCCCCCGCCCTACCCCCTGGTTCTTTTATGAGAGGACTCTGCAAGGCAGACCTGCCTTTGATGGGAACAGACAACTCATACATGATTACTCTGGTCCCCCTGGATTTTTCTTTTGTAAAAACTACTGTTCCATGTCATAAGAGGGACACCCATTAATAGTCAGTCTTCTGTGCTTGGTCCACTTCCCTGAGCATTATTGACTCTAAGTGGCTCCAGTTTCATTCAAATACTGCATATCTGTCTCAGGATAGAAAGAGAGGCAATGGTCAGATACAAAAGGGGTGAATCTCCGAAAAAGGCGTAGATATAGACGACCACAGATTCTCCAAGTCCCACGGTTCTAATGTGTTGCAAAATTCAAACTTCATGTATTTACAAAAAAAGTTAAATTTTATGTTGCATAATTTTTTAGCTCAATAAAGTTATTGGGAAAAAAAAATCTCCTGTTCCAGTATGGCTGGTGGACAAGCTGTGTGTCAATTTGTGCTTGATTTCTCTAAACCTACCTTGACTAGTCTCCGAGGATGCAGAATTTAAATTTGAATAAAATATTTAAATGAAACCCTAAGAGAGATGGCAGCTTTTGGCAACATCTTGCCCCTTTTTCTTCTCATCTTACTATAAGGTGTTTCTTTGACTTGCTGTGGTAACCCTTTAAGCAATCTCTGTATTTTGGTAGTAGAGAATGTTGTTCTTTGGTTGCACAATAAGTTGCCTGTGTCACAGAGGTAGGGTTCCTCTTTGCAGCTTTTTTTGGGGGGGACCTGAAGGTCTGAGCAGGGCTACCTAGATGTGTCCTGGATGAGTGCCTGGGGTTGGATGCCTTGGGGAGCAGCAGTGAGGAGTGCCAATTAGACTCCGACGCTTTTTCATTCCCCAAACCTCAGATAGCTAAGTGTTACAGAATTTAAAATTTGTATATTTACAAAATAAACAAAAATAAAAACAGAACAAATAAAAATAATAATCACGATAATTGATTTTCTTTCCAATTCTGCTTTATTTTTAATGAGTATGTAAATGTGTATTATTTTCTTCCAAAAGTACTGTAGATTAATGCATGAGTGTAAAAACCGTAGTTTGTAAATGTATTCTAGGATCAAAAAGAGGAAAAAATTATGAGCGAAAAAGAGACAGAGATGGAGAGAGAGAGATGGAGGAGAGAAAGAAAAAAAAGATGTTTGTAAGATCCTTGAATTGTTTTAAAATTATGGCTAAAAATTTATGTCAAGTTGATTTTTTATGTTTCTTTTTGACAGATGATGAGTCTATAAATTTTCTAATTTATATGATGATGTTACACTCATTTTAGTGTAGAGAATAGAATTGTTACTATGGGAATCAGTTAACTTTCCTTTATATTTCTTTTCTTAAATGTTAAGTGGAATTTCCCAGGCAGCAGATCTCTTTTGCTGTCGATAAAAGGCTCCCAGTTAAATTCAAAGCTCAAAGCATTTAAATTGACTGCCTGAGTATAAGATTCCTGGCAGCCATATCTTTTATATAATTCCTGTCTTTTTGTGGAAAAGCAATACAACACATTTAGAAGAAGCATTCTGGGTAAAACACTTATGTTCTGTGAAATAGTGAAGGATTTATATTTGTTACTTTGGTAACATAATACACACTCTTCCTTTATTATCATTAATATTGAACTTGATGAGCATGAAATTATAAAACATCATCTAAGAATTATGCACTTCCTAGAAAATTGTTGAAACTTATTTTTGTGTTTTAAATGTATCTGAAAATATTATTCTAAAAATAAGTTAAAGTAATATGCATAATTGAATATAGAATCAGAATTACTTCTCAACCGATATTTTCAATAAATTTTGAGTTCATATATCATATACAAAGCTAAAAATGTGTTTCTAATACAAACTATCAATTAAAAATGCACTGTTTAACCAAAACCAGTCAGCATATACCAATTTAACATTGGTAGCATATGCAATACAAACATTATAGGTTACAAAATGCATTTTAACTTTATACAAGTATTTCATGAGAGCACATAGCAGCTAATATATAAAGTACAAAACAACACTCACATTTCTTAAAATATAGCAATGTAGAAATGAATACATATTCATATATATCTGACAAGTTCTCTAATTTTAGTTCTTAATACTTTCTTTTAAGCCCTAATAATAACATTAATAAATTTAGATGACCTATTTCAAACTGAGATTACATATTAAAGTTGATACTGACTAGAAGAAGTATAACAAACTAAATTGACATACAAAAATGATAGGTGAATTTTTCTAAAAGAAATAAAAGCCTAATGAAAAGATATTTTGTTACAATACTAAAATTATTTCCTAAGAAAAAGAAAAACAGATTTTTCAGGATTTCTCATGAAAATATGTCACTGATTTAAAAATATTAAAGAATGAAGGTATCTGATAATTTTAATATAAAAATATATTTGTATTTAGAGAATATTAAAGCTATTTTATTATATTAATTTAGATGTTTAAATATCACTAAATAGATATTAATTGAAATGTAAAAGTAAATAAATCAATAACATATCACTTTCATTTTTACTTTGAAGACAGTAGTATTTCAGAAGGGCATAAAGAGAAATGGAGAAATTAATGTTGACTCATAAATTAAAAATTTAGTGAATATCACTTAGATACTCTGTAAAGAAAACAATTTGGAAACAGAAACGCAAAGTCATATTCAATGTGATCATCAAGGTAAGAAGGAATAATACTTTTAGTTTTATTTTGCATCAAGAAGAGATTTCTGAAATAAACATGGCAGGTCACTGGTCCTTGTAAACTCTACCAGAAGTAGTAGAAACACTTTAGTAACAATATACCAAAGTTAGTGCCCCTTATCTCTCAACAAAAAGATATGCAGGGAATAAATATAGAGCAAATGTTAAGCTAAAAGTGCACATGGACTAATTTATTCATCTAAGCAGTGAAATTCAGAGTTTAAGCAGATCATTTACCAGACAGAAAACTGTTATTAGAAGTGGCAGACATGAAGTGTGTGATTAAAGAAACAGTAATAGTTGAAATAATTTACTGTGCACATTTCAGCTAACCATACTTTCTTGGAGTCTTATTTATTTATTTATATTTTAACAGAACATGGTTTGAGGAAATGAGACCTCTGAAAATTGCTGGCTGTTAGACAAGCACACCAAAGACACAAGACCAGTTCAGTTCTTTGACACAAACAAGTATAACCTTTCATAAATTGACAGCTCTGTGTGGTGAAATTTTCCCTTCCACTAAAAGCTTTTAAATTGATGTTAGTAAAATTAGTATCAAGTAAGTAAAGCACATTTTATCTACTTTCAGAATCTGCATCCTACTGGTTTTATGTATTTCACAGGCCTTCAGGGTAGACTAGAATTGATACCATTGGTTGTCTGCATTTCAAATCTTCAAATTGCAGCACTATATCCTGGATATTCATTTATTTTTCCTTTGACCTGAATATGCAGCAAACGTTTCGTACTTGCTACATTATAAAGATAATATTCACATATTCTTAAGACAACGAGGTATTCCTACTTTTCTTTATGGGTATGAATACCGAGGCTCAGAACTCTCTTAACAATGTCCCTTGACTGTATAATGTAATTGATTATTATATTATTTCTTAAACAAAAAATGCTCCTGATAGTTCACATTATGAAAAAATAAAAAAGCACATCAAACCAGTCGTTAATGTATAGTAGGTCAATTTTTAAGAAAATGCCCGGGTCTCTTCTTTCTACAATGTCGCTACATGTGCTGTGCGGTAGAGACTTTCCTGCTCTTACCTCTGGGTGCCCCTCCTGACTTCCTCTATACACAGCATGTCTCTTATTGTAACTCTTGCATGTAGTTTAAACCTGAAACACTACACTTGTGATGTAATATATCCTAATGGAGAAAAAATACCATCCTTAAATGTAATGTATGAATTAAATGATAGACTTGTCCTTGTTTGGAACAAACTCTCCCCTTCATTGTTGTCACGTTGTTATGAAGTACTTGTGGACGACCTCTTGTGAATGGCTTTATGAAGTATAAGTGAAACTAGGACGAATGCTGTTGCGTAGCAAAAGGCATACTCAGCTAAACTCCAACCCGTGCCCTCAAATGTCTTACTAGCTGTGGCACTGAACAAATTCTCCCTTTTCTCCCAAATCGAAGTGGTGACGAAAGGTACATATTTGGAACCCATTCAGAACATCAAGGCAGCCAAAATAGTGCAATGAAAAGCAATCACAAAATGATCTAGAACTGCTTCAGATAATGGTAGAATTATACGAGTGCCTTCAAAGTCAGGGGAAGTATTTTGATGGGGGTTTAAGAATAAGGTGTTTTTTCTCTTAATATTTTAAAAATTTATTCGCCATATTTTGAAAAATATCACTCAACTACCAATAAAGGCAGTCTCTTTCATTGTCTAACATTGAAATACTGCAAAAGAAAATTTAAGAAAAAGAGAAGCACAATGTGCGATCTTGCTTAAAACATATTCTAAGGTCAAATTTTTTGTGTAATGTACTGGCGTTAGTTACTGTTTTTCATTTTTGTGACTCAAAATTCGACGTCCATTATCGCGTCTCCCTCGACCCTCAAGAAAGACGCAACAGCCGCGGTTCTTCTCCAAGCTTTATTCAGGCCTCTTCTTAACCTTGTGCTCCAGCACCTTCTTTTCTCTCTCCTTCTTCCACTACGTGGCGCTTTTAGATAGGAGCCTGCACATGAGGAAATCAGTCGCCAGTCCGCGATTTCCACATATGGAGTTGTTTATCACATTTTATTAGGAGGTGTGGCTGCCACGCAGGCACCATCCTTTGGGTGCGGCATCTAATCCTGCCCCTTGGCCCGTTGCCCGGCGCCATCTTAGGGTTCGGCTCCCCACAGTCCATAAATTTAAGGGACGGTAGGTTTAGTGTAGCTCACTGTTTCAGAAGGTCACAGCCCACTCAGTGGCGGCCAGCAGCAGTGGAAGGACATGGCAGAGGCAGAGGTGGAGGCAGCTCCTCAGGACATCATAAACAGGAAGCCAAGTGTTCTGTCCAAACCAGTCTCTAGTCTGAGAGAAAGACAGCAGCAGAGGTCCCACTTTAGTGACTGGCTCCTCCTAGATCCAGGTGTGGCAGGTGTGATGAACCCCCACCACACACTTGTGTAGGGGATTCAAGTTGAGTGGAAAACCATCTAGCACTAGTCTGGGACAACCGCTAGAAGCACACTTCACCACTAGCTCACGCTAGACGGCATTCCAGAGGCACACATCCCGCCTCCTTGTCCAGTGAGAAACGGCTGGTTGGCAAGTCCCATCCTTCTTCCGCTACTCCTTCTCTTCCCTTGGGCAACCCTGCTGGGCTGGTTAAGGCCTTGCTAATTGGGCCAAGATAACTTCCACATTATCTTAGTTCATTTAAGTCCCTGTATTTCCTAAATAAAGTGAGGCTGTGTTCACTGAAACAGGCTCCAGAGTGTGTTACTCTGTCGTCCTACCCCTCCTTTCTGGGGGTCCCCAAGGGATGGAGACTCCCACACACCTGTAATTCAATTTATGTGCTGGAAATCTGTCCCTCCATAAGAGGCTCCATCCAGTCTCCCAACAGTACATGGGTCCGTAGATAACCCATAACCTCCAAAGACAAGAGACTTTTGGTAGGCATCCAGATCTAAAACACAATCATACTTCATTTTTGTCACTTAACTAATCTATAATTTTAATTAATGCTTTGTGAATTTGATGGTCATATACCATGTTTGTCCATAACAACGTTCTTCCTGTATTTTGCCTATGACAGCTGATGCTGTGTTTGTAGAGCCCGTTTAGAAATCCCATGTATTATGTATCAGATGAGTTCAACAATGATGTTTTGCATTTCTCTAATGGCTGAGGATGCTGGACATATTTTCATGTATTTATTGGCCATTTGATTTTTTTATCTTACAACTGCCTATTTATTTCTTTTATCCATTTTTTCAATTGGATCTTTGATTTTAAGGGGCTTACTTTTCTTCAGTTCCCTGTATATTATTGTTATAAGCTTCATATTTGGATTATTGGTGGTGAATATTTTGTCCATTCTGTGGGTTCCTTTTTAACACTTGATTGTTTTCTTTGCCAAACAGAAACTTTTTAATTTGACGTAAAACCATTTATTAGTTCTGGGGAATATTTCTTTTGCTTTTGGTGTCTTATTAAGAAGGTCCTTGCCTACAACTGTGTCTTTTAGATATTTGCCTAATTTGCTTTCCAGAAGGTTTAGCGTTTCAATTTTAATATCTAGTCTTTGATCCACTTTGATTTAATTTTGATGCCCAGTGACAGGTCTGTGTCTATATTCACATTCTTCTACATGTTGTGTCCAATTTTCCCAGCCCCGTTTGCTGAAGAGTCTATTCTTTTTCCAGTTTATGCTTTTGGCCTTTTACCAGAGATTAGGTAGCTGAGGGTATTTACGCTTATTTCTGCATCCTCACTTCTGTTCCACTGCTCCACCTGTCTGTTTTTGTGCCAGTACCATATAGTTATTTTTATAACTATTGCAATATAGTATAATGTGTTGTCTAGAACTGTAATACCTACTGCCTTTGTCTATTAGTATACCTAACCAAGGAAATGAAGGACTTATACAAAGAAAACTATATTACACCGAATAAAGTAATTGAAGATTACATCAGAACATGAAAAGACATCTTCTGTTCTTGGATATGCAGAATCAATATACTGACAATGATTGTACTGTCAAAATTAATGTACAGATTTTATGCTATTTCTATCAAAATACCAACAATTTCTTTTCACAGAACTGGAAAAAATAAACCTTAAATTCATATAGAACCAAAACAGATCTAGAATATTCAAAGCAATCTTAAATTATGTAACTATTTTTAGCAATGGAGGATCCTACACGTTATGTATGTGTTCAGGCTACTTTGTCAACCATTTTAAGATATATAAAACTTCTACCAGTCATGAGCACATTGACTTTTTAAATGAAATACTATGTTGCACACAACTTTTTCTGAATAGAGATCACCAAACATCTTTTCCCCCAAGATGGACAGAACTGACCTACCAAAGTCACCAAAGCCCAACTTAGTTAAGAAATGAGTTCATTGTGGTTAGTTATAGGAATTTGGATGAGAAGTTACTTACGCAACCAGGAGTGAGGGGTTATTTGCAGAAGCATGGGTACTTCAAAGGCAATTGCTTCACCAAAAAGGATGCCACTTATCACCTAATTAGAAGAAATACGAACTCATAATGTCATCAACAAATACATACTGAAAATTTCTATCTGATTATAGTATAAAGTATGGTTTCTTCATGTAAAATATCAACCTTCAGAGAAACTCTCAAGCTTCCCCATGACCTTGTGTTTTTTAAAGTATGGTTAGAATGTCATAATGTCTATAAAAATGTCATTGATCCAAATGAAACAATGTGTGCATTATTTCATTTTTGTACAGTCTATCCTCCTCATTTATCTTTCAAATGCCTGACCAAAGTATTGTGTAAGTGTATCTTATAATATGATTATTTGTTGTATTAATTCTTCTGAATAGTATTTCACTAAATATCTTGAAACATGCAGGTCTGGCTGATAATTCAAATTTCAAGTGAGATTGCATTCCTACTGAAAATAAGCATGTCTCATTGACTTATCAATATTGTCAAGTGTTCCAAATATTGATGTTTTAAATCAATACTACTTGCTTAGATATAAATCAAATGACATTGAGACCAAGGGATCAAGAGTTTGAAAACTACATTAAATGTTTTGGTAGGTAGATAGAGAAGGAAGGGCAATAGGAAACATTTGTCATTGAGCTGGAAATGTCTGATTGATTATTAACACTGATGGTTTATCCTTTATTCATCTATTTTTGAGGTATTTTCAGGCTATGTTGCCAAGGAGGGCCTTAAACTCCTACCTGGACTCAAACCATCCCCTTCACTCCATTTCCCAAGGGTCTGGCTCTGCACCCCAAATCCCCACCTTATCTTTCATCTTTGATCTATAATCACCTTTGTACATTCTTTGTAAACTTTGAAATTATTTTAAATAAAAATAAATGTGAGCCAATAGTGAATTGTAAGGATAGAATTGGAGAGCTACTCAAGCAAAGCCAGGAATTAATTTGTCTGAAATAATAAAACACAGATATCTATGACACTAAAGAAAGATTCTACTAGCTAGCATCAATCCTGGAGAACAAAAATGTAATATTTATATACAGCTGATGTCGCTTTTATTGCTTTGGCAAATCATTTGTCTTCATTCATGGATGGATGGTATAAGTTACTTATAGCCCAATTGTATTTGAGTTCTGTTTGTTAGTGCTTAAAAGTTGTAAATGTAGCTGGATCCATTAGTAATCTTCAATGTATGGCTTTTAAGATTGTATTATTTTGAACAAATGACATTGGATAAAAATCTATGAATTTACATAATGGAATCTATAAATGTAATGGATTATCAGCATTAGTATGTTTGTAGCTATAATTTGCCTTTTCTTTTTAAATAGAAGAGAATGTTTTTCATTTTCCTTGAACAGATATTATTAATTTTACTGACTTTGTGGCTAAACATCTTGTCAGATCTGTTTACTATTAAAGATAAAAACGTCTATGGAAAGAAAAAAGTCACAAGTAATTCCAAAATTACTTTGGAAATAACAGATATGTAGGAAGTATTTAAAACATATCAGTAAAAACTAAAAACCATTAATATGTTACATGATTTGTAAGAACTGGGACAAAACTAATATAGTGTCAAACACAAAATGAAAAACATATTTATATATAGTCATACAGGAACATTAATCTCATAATTTATGTACACAAATATGATTTTAAAAGTAGCAGGTCTTGTTTATAATAAATGAGGGCACTTTCTAGTTTTTCAATACTGTCTGTGCTCTAATCACATTTCTTTGGAAACTGTATGAATGATTTCAATTTTCTGAATTGCAGGAAACATAGTTTCTTTACTAAATAATCTATCTGAATACAATTAGTAAGCTGAAAATGTACAGATATAGAACTTTGAAATGTGAATGGATAATTAAGTACAAATGATTGCTTTTCTGATGATCAATGTTTTAAATTACAAAATAACATAAAAGTAAAATTAAAATGTAGCCATGCAAGAAGACAGAAGGTGAGTCATCTGCATAGTCAAATAGTGAGGAGGTTCTAGAGGGTAAAGGGAGTAGAGAGATTTGACAATAAAATCTAACAAAAGTAAGGAAACATAACTACATTCAGACAAAAATGAGGGTCTCCAAAATTGTCATTTCTTCCCTAGGGGGATTCTTCTTTTGTGGGTCAGGGTAATTTGAATCTAGTGCAATGCACCATGCTCAGGGGAGAAAAATATATAAATTTATTAATTATATTAATTATTAATATATATATATATATATATATATATATATATATATATATATATATATATATATATTTGCTTTAAATGCACAAGTAGGTCTTTCAGGAACACAGAAAAAAAATGAACTTGAAAGTAGAGAATTCAATAGTGATTGTCTTAGTTGGCTTTCCTGTTGCTGGAATACAATGTCTGATCTCTACAACCTAAAGCAGTGGAGAGTGATTTCTGCCTCAGTATTCAGGGGGTTCAGTCCATGGCAAGCTTATTTCATGGGACAAATATCATGACAGAGAGGCTTGGCAGAGTAAAGATGCTAAGTTTATGGTCTCTGAAGCAGAACATGGAAACAGTACCAAAAAGGAAGGAATCCAAGATCCGACATTGATTCCCAAGTCTCATTTTCATGACCCATACAGATGAACCTAGAAGTGTCCTCCACCAGCCTACTGGGCAACTCCCAAAGCCACCCTAACCTCCACAGTGACTACCAAATTAGCTCAATATTTTCTTCAGAAATAAGTATTTATTTTTAGGAGAATTTAAAATATTCCAACTGTAGAGGCTACAGATGACATACAGTTATTATGTCATAGGTTCTGTATGTCAGAAATATCTGCAGACCTCCTCACTTAATTAGGCGGAGTGTTGGTTAGCCTGGGCTCTTTCCTAAGGTTGGCGCTGTAGGAGTATCAGGTGTTTCTGATATTACTAGATTAAGGAATCCTATTATAGAACCCTATTCCCACAGTTATGGTATACAAGTCTGTCTCTATCTCTATCTATGTTTCCGTCTTGGTCTTTTATCTCTCTGTTTCTTTATCTCTCTCTCTCTCTCTCTCTCTCTCTCTCTCTCTCTCTCTTTTTTTTTTCTTTCTCCCTCCCTCTCTATCAGTTTAAAGTCATTTTCAGTTGCTAGAGGGCACCCACATTCCTAGGCACCTGATTCTCTTATAACTTGTATCTGGCTGCTCTTTTGCTCTCGGTCCTCTTCTGTTCTGTTTTCTTTTTTGTCTCCGTGTGTGTGTGTGTGTGTGTGTGTGTGTGTGTGTGTGTGTGTGTGTCTAAAGTTAAGGGGTACAGGGAAGGGGGCTGGAGAGAAATAGCTCAGCAATTAAAGCACTTGTCTCACGAGCACTAAGTACCTGAGACTGATTTCCTAGCACCACATAAGCTGGGCATAATGGCACACTCCTGTAGTTTTACCAATCAGTTGGCTGAGGCAGGAGAATTGCTGTGAGTTTAAAGCAAATCATGACTACATAGTGTGCTCACAACTCACCTGGACCTGGCAGAGTGAGACCCTGCCTCAAAAGTTAAAAAAAATGCCAAAGTCTTTGAATTGAGCTATATCTCTAGCCCTTTTTATATCTTTATTTACTTTTGGAAAAACAAAAACAAAAACAAAAAATAAATAGATTTTCTCTAGGTTGCTTAGTTGCCCAGGCTCAATTCAGGTTCGTGATCCTTCTGACTCAGTTGCTAGGATTACATCAATTTATCAGCAGGCCGATATTATGCCTCCACCATTAAACCCCCATTATTCTTAATTATTGTAGGTGGACAAAAAAAAATCTCTACTTTAAACTCATTGATCTGTAAATTCCATTATATTAGCAAGACAATTTTTACCCTTTAAATACAAATACCCAAGCTCCCAGAGATTACAATGTAGGATCTACTTAGGGTCAAACGATTCTGCCTGTAACAGCCTCTAACTCAATGTCAGCACTAAAGTTCCTATAATTATGTACATTTCTTAGATAAGCACAGGATTTCACTGTGTAGATAAACTGTATTTGAAGTATTCTTACTATTGATCTGTTTTAAAATGTAAATGTATAAGATCTATCAGATTTTTGAAAGAAATTTTGTAGGTAATGTATGCATAACTTGAATTATCTGTAAATCATATTCAAAAAAGAAATAAATCAAAAAATGAGTAAGTAGGATTCCAGACAATTTATTTTTTAAAGAAAAGTTCTCTCTGTAGTCTAGGTCAGACTTAGACTCACTTTGGAGGCCAGGATCCCATCAAACTCATGAACCCTCCTACTTTGGCCTTCTGAGTGCTAAATTGACATGTTTGGACCACCGTGCCTGGATAAATTTTGTGTGGTGCTGGGAAATTGAACCCAGTGCCTCATTCACGCTATGAAGAGATGTAAGCTCTGAGATCTGTCCCTAGCCTCAGACGCTATTTAAAGATGAAGAATTAATACAAAATAATTTAAATCAGAAAAATGAGGAGTAGCCGCGGCACCTGCACAAATATACATGCACATAAAAATGACCACAACATCCATAGGCTAAACTGGCCAGCAGGTAAAACAAAGGCTAATTTGTAAAAATCAGACACAACAGGGGGAGAGTCAATATCTGATGTGTAGCGAATAACATTTAAAAAATTAACACTTTTGTGCATAAAGTGCTTTTGATCTAAACTTTTTTAAAAATTAAAGTCATTATCATTCTAGAGAAAAAAATTAGGTTTTAATTAAAATAATAGTGTCTGTTATAAGAAAAAAACTATTTAACATGAAAGTATATAAAGTATCACTGTTTATTAAAATAGAAACAAAATCTTTCTTAAGGTGGTAATTGGCATATCTTAAAATGCAATGATATAAGATGATGATGTAAAAATGTCCAACTCATTGCAAAACTGCAGCTTTTTCAATAAAATATATGATATCATTGTTCAATGGAAGTAATAAAATCACAGTCCTGGTTTTTCAGGAGTGTTGCTTTAATTATTGGCTAATTTTACAAACTAAAAGCTAAAAACACTGTATATCTAAACATTTTGCAGGCACTTGCCATTAATATATTTAAAGAAACAGCCACGTAAATACATTGTACAGAGAATCCAATAGCATTGGAGACACACTGTGGACTTCCATCTTGGCTATAGCTTAACCTGATTTTTGGATAAAGCTGTCTGAAAATCTCTATGAGTAGCCCAGCAGAAAGAATAAATCTGTGCAGCATGAAGGCCCTGAAGTGGTAGATCCAAGAGCCCTGAGTCATTCTTGGCATTTCTCAATGGAAGAGCACAGGCATTGTTTCGCCAGAGTGATGGACAAGCAGGATGATTGAAAGCCAAGACCAAGCTTGTGGCCTCTGGGTCTCAACTATAGCGTGGGAAATGAAAACCTAGGCTATCCATTGGTGGCTCTTGTCCAGTCTTTTCGAATTAAGCTACCAAGGGTGAAAATTATTCGAGAATCCCCTTAATTTGATTTCATAAACAATGTGACTTTTTTTCTCTTTTACTATATAGCATAGAAGCTATTGTTTTTGCTTGGGAAAAAGCAGGAAGACTCAATATTTTTAGAGGTCCAGCCATATTTTATGCTTTAAAAGTTTTGTATTTCTTTGTCTGTGGTTTTAAAATTTGAATAGAAATGTAAAAAAAAAAAATTCTAAGTAACTTCTTATGATGCGTAAAGGGCCAGCTAGGTGTGTGCTGATGCAGAAATTCAAACTCTGGAAGAATAGCACATAGGGTTTATATTTAGTTTTTTTTTTCTTTCAACTTTCTTAATTTTTGAAGATGTTGTTTCCATTTCACTTAAAGTGTAGAATATCAGTAGCAAATTATAAAGCTTGGAAAAATAAAAGATGAAAAGATTCAAAATAATCTACTCATCTGAAATAAACAGGTAAGGAAAAACTCAAAAAGTCAAAACTATTAAACTCTAATCTTTCAGGTGTGTGTTGTGGACTTACGAGCCAGGAAATGATGGAGGGGCACCGACTCTGTGGGTGGCTCAACTGACATCTTGAATTGAGTAAAGGAAAGAAGAAACATTGTTAGAACCTCTTCCAGAGAAAGCCTTGCCTGGCTTGAGTTTCTAGACGTGGCTTGCTCCTGCCTTTGCTTCTCTTCCCTGATCTCCATCGCGGATTTACATCAGTCTCCAGTCACCATCTTGCTTTTTGGACCGTGGTCCATGGGAGGTTTGCATCGGCTGCCCTACGGTCTCGGAATAATGCCATTCAGGCACAAGGCAGGACAGTTACTAGACCCTCCACCTCTCTGTCTTACTTGCAGCCAATTTGGGCCAGCTTCTCAAATTTGTTTACCCTCCAGATGAACCCTCTTTCTCCATGTAAATTCTCTTCATTTTGCCTGTATTAGAACCCTAACCAGTACAAATTCTGGCTTGCAACAAAGCTCTTGTTTTACTTTAGCAAATAGAGCAACCCTAGAGATGGAAAACTCAAGGTAAAAAGCAAACAAGTCAGGGATGGGTTGGGAGCAATGGTAGGTGATAGAGTTCAGATGATGGTAAAGCTAAACAGCAGACTCCTGAGCTACACAGAATGTCTTTGGTTAAATTCAGAAAATGAAGCCTTATGTTGTTCCTTTAAAGAGCAAAGAGGAGAAGAGACTCATTGAAGTGCCTGTCTGTCTCTCCAGGCCCTGCTGGTCAATGTTTGCTTATCAGGAATTTGACACTTCTATGATATTGTTGCATACATTTTTCACTACAGTTGCTGGGAGGCCGCACTGCAGGCCTTGAATTTTTGTGTTTTTGTTAGATCCTACAAATAATTGGTATGATGTTTCTACATGGTGGAAGCTACTAAGTCTGAAATAAAAAATTCACTGAATGAAAAAGGTCAAAATTTGTGACGTCGTCATTCAAATCCAGACGTGTTGTGATGACTAGAGTGGCTCCCTTTTGTGGTGTTTATGCTATTCAAGTTATGTGTTTGCTGTGTGAGTTAGTCAAACTTCTTAAATTTCTGTAACTTCTGTTAATCGTTCTGAATGTACAGGTACTATGAAAGCCTCTAACTTCTACAACTCTAACATACTGTAATTCTTTGTACTTTTGTAATTTCATAATTTTCTGCAACCCCTGATTGTTGTAACTTTCTGTAATCCAGGTTGTGAGTTGATCTTGTGGTAAAATGTACCCAGTGAATTCCCAGCTGCCATTTTAACTCTGCCGACTTGCCAACATTAAGGGCTGCTAATGTTCTGATAAGGACCCAAGATGTAACTCCTCTGGCCCCAAGGCCAGAAACATAGCAGTCTGCCAAAATGAGGTGTGCTGGGAGTCACATATCCTCCACTAAAGATGGCCACTGGCTGTCAGATTATGATCGCTACCTTCAATAATGTAACAAGGCCACTGGGACAAACCACTATGGATCTGATGGGTTACTTTACAGTGACGTATCAAAATTAATCTGTTTGTCAAAATATGATTAGTTGCTATATAGTTGTGTTTGGTGGCCAGGAATGATGTCAAATCACTTCCCTGATGTCTCTATAAACTCTTTGTTAAACTTGCTGGCGGCTTTTCTCTGAAGTCTCACCTGGAGTCCAGAGACAGCCTCTAGTAGCCAACATGGTAACCTCCTGGCTGTAATAAACCCTTACCTTGCCCCAACTAATGTTTGGTGGTCTCTTGATTTCGACCTATAACAGATTCAGTGTATGATTTGTAGCTAACTCACTCCACAAAAATCAAATATTACAGCTAGGACATGACATTAAAAAGGAAAGGGGGAGGTATAATTCTCTGATGATGACATTATGGTCTTTCACCATTCTTCAAAACAATAGAGAATAGTAACAGCTAAAAACTCTCAAACTGTTTTTTTTTTCTGTAATTCAGTTAAAGAATTGTCTATAAAGCAATCTATATTGCTAACTAGAATAGCTGATTGATTAGTTTGATAATAAAAACTGTATGTAAAAATTATCATAGTTTGGTGGTTTAAGGACAATTCTTTAAGTCTTTTATCTTTTCTTTGCAAGACTCCAATTGTACATATATATATATATATATATATATATATATATATATATATATATATATATATATATTAGGCCAGTAAGTGTTATGGCCCAATGTTCTCTGATTGGCTTCTCATTGTTTTCTATGATTATTTCTGTGATTAATTTTGAGTTACTTTCTCTTGCAACATCTTTCATGATAACTCATCCTTTCCTCTGCAGTGTCTACTCTGGTGTTTTTCTCAAATAACATACTTTTCATCTCAGGTAATGTAGTTTTATTTCTAATAATTTGATTTGGTTTATCTCTTACATGCCTACATGGGATGTTCAGTCTTTCATCTACTTTTTAGAACATACAGGATGAGACATTCTAATTTTTAATTATTCCTTTCATTTGCACAATTCCTCATTTGTACTATATTTTCTTTCTACCTTTCCAACAAGTGCTAAGTTTCATTAGATGCAGTATATTATAAATTTTATCTAGTTAGAGGCAGGTTATTTTGGCATTTCTATAATAGTATTCAACTTTAGTTTGTAATGTATTTGGGTCTTTTGAAAACCGATTCCTTTGAAATTTGCTTCTCATGTTTGTTAGGTGATCTAAGAACAGACTGCAATCTAGGGGTAATCATGCACCTCTACTGAGCAGGGTCTTTGTGAATTGCCTGCTAATGGTTAGGAACTGTGAGTCATCCTCAAGCCTCTTTAATCCTTGTGAGTTGTTCTTTCCACAGATCAGAAAATTTTCCTCTCAAGACAGTACTGATCTACACACTTTAGAAAATTTGAGAGAGACCCCTGTGGCACTCCGAATGTTCCTGAATCTCTCCCTTTTTAAAAAAATCTGACCTATCAACCACACGTCATACTCCTTTGAAGGTGTCAGCTCTGGATAGACTCTCGTATTAGGCATCCAGTAAACTGCTGCTGCTATCGTGTGCCAGCTGTGTGGAAGGATTTAATGGGCAGTGTGCTGTAAGGCTAACTGTTCTAAGCTGATCGAGCATATTCTCTGAAGGTTATTCTAATTGGTCATGTTCTCTGACTCAACTCCACAGCCAGAGTCAATATGCTGAAAGGTGTGTAGTGCATGTGTGTATGTGTGTGTGTGTAGTTATATATAACATAAATTAAATATTAAAGATATGTGTGTGTTTAAGCACATATTTTCTTCTACTTTAACACAAATTGAGATGTTATAGAATCAATATGGGTTAGATTTTTTAACAAAATGGAAATGTATTACTCAAACATGTTTTATTGACTTTTTGTTCTGCATTCACATAGAGAACCTCTAAAAGATCACAGCAAATGAAGGACTTTTATGGATAATATTGTTGCTTCTACAAATTTATTATTTTCTTCATGGAAAAATCATATGGAATTATGTGATGCACGTATAAAAATAATCTCAATATATTAAATAATAAATTAATAAATACTCATTTTTGTAACTGGACAGGCTTTTGTTTTAGACAGTAATTTATGTATGTTTTATAACTAACATACAGGTTCCAATGTATAATTTGACAGCTCTAAATGTGCAATTTGGCTAAAAAAAATCTCTTGAAGTAACCTTTCTTTTTGTGATTATTTTTTCCTTGCTCAAATCATCTCACTGAATTTTGATCAAGCTAAATACACAGACTAAAGCAGAGCTACATATAGTTACATTAGTAGTTATCTGTTCTTCTCTGACTTTTCTAAATTGAATCTCTTGCTTGTGTGGGTCAAAATGTTCCTCTTGATACTTTTAGACATACTCAGTTTCCTGTAATTAATTTCTTCCATGATTACCGAGGGAATCTGCCAGAATTTTCTCACCCTTGCAGATTGTTGGACTGGCTTCTCTTACCCAGCATTGTCCTGCTGTGCCCCATCCATCTGTATGGCCGTGACAGTGTCCTAAAGGGTTTTGCAAAACGGTGAGTTGATGAAAAAATAATTAAAGTCATTAAATTATCAAGTGTTTACAGGGGATAAACTCTGAGCAAGGAGCTGTACTACACTATGGAAATATGACACTGAAAATCCCTTGGAGGATACTCCTACATAGTATCTCAACTCCACTTTCAGAAACATGTAGTATCTAAGTGTATTGATTTGGATGTGCCCCTAAAAGTTTATTCATGGTAGATGGAATACATTCTTTTTTATGAGACAGAAGAGAATAGGGCATTTCTTTAATTATACTTCAGTATTTTTAAAGAATTTTAAAACTATGCAATGAATATATTCCCTGATAATAGCATATGTTGATATTCTACACATGAGACTTTTACAAATGTTTTTCATTGAAAATTTTACCAAAAGATTTTTTCAAAAGTGGAATATGTTGTAAAGGAAATTGAGCATTATTATTGGAAATAAACTACTTAAGGTTATTCATGATAAGCCTAAATTTTGCAGTCATATGTACTAAATTGATGAATTATTTTCTCAAAAGTGTAAACAAGAGTGTAAACAAATACAAAATTGAAACAAACGAATTTTTAGGGCAGAGGAAAAAATGAAAAGAGAGAACCTGAAATCTATTATCATCAATTTATGGGCTGCCTACGAATTTTCTAGGTCAGGGAACAATCTGACCACATCAGAGTACAGATAATTAATTAATATTCTCTGAATATTGCTCAAAATGCAAGAAACAGAAAGGAAAAAAATTAAAAATCTAATTTACTTCAACAATATGTAATATTTTGACTAAAACTACCAACATATTCAAGTTTGAGTTTAAAGATTAAGCTTTCCAAATAAAATCCACTTTCGAAGAAAATTGTAAAAAACATTACAATATTAACACAGGTGATAAAGGATCTTTATTTGCAGAAGCAGAACAAACAATGGCAATAGTTTATTGTATAAGATAAATCAGTGGGACAATTATATCACTATTATATATTTCCCATATAGATATATACTATGTATATGCATAATAATGTATGTTATATTATTATGCAATTAATAATCATACATATTTTTCAATATTCCTTCTAATCCCACAGGTAACCAATTCACAATCATTCGTTAACTCGAACCTTACTGATCAACCTTCTCTGTGATTTCAGGTAATTCATGTGGTAGAAGAAGAAAAGAAGTGTGAATCTTGTCTATCCTCAAAGAGTATATATTACAGTCGGAAAGGAAAATGCATCTGTACCTTTTCTCTCTTTCTTTTTCTCACACAGATACAAACACACATGCACCAAAGATAATATTGTATTTTGAAAAAAAATAGAATTGGCCCAGAATATTTTTATTTTTTTGTAGAAATACAGATATTTTATTTGCATTTTTAATAATCTAAATGCAAATAATCCTTAGAAAAAATACTTATCTGCCTTTACTATTGATGATATTTTTGATCAACTCTAGCTAGTTAATCTTGCAAAAGAAATTTTTGTGAAAGAAAGTTTATTGTCATAAGTTAAATTAATAATAGTTTGCATCAGGCTATATTTTTGTTGATGCAATTTTTATATCATTACTAAAAATGATAGGTAATAAGTAAGTTTTATTTAGGCCTAGGATTTCCTAATGTTTATTTTTATCCTTTTAAGGTGAATACAGATTAAATTTCACCATCTGTGTTGTCCCTGTTATATTATTGTCACAGAATATCTTACACAATAGAGAGAAACACAAAATTGGAAAAGAGTTATCCGTTATATATGAAAAAATAGGCATATTCAAATGAGATGACTCTCTAGTAATTTTCCTCATATTTGCCTTTTAAAGAAATGGACTTTTAGAAATATATTTCATTGAATTACTTAAATTAAGCAGATGATTTGAGACCTTAAAGATGACTGCATAAAAAGTAATTAAATTATTACTTTCATGTAATTAAGCAATCAAAATTCATGTTTGAACAATCACATACCATATTTTAGAGCATTCAAAATACATTTAGAAAGGTACGTTCTGGGAGAAAAATTATACAAAGGCTGACGAGAGGGAAATGAGGTGTCTATTGCCAGCAGGAACCGATAGAAGGAAAGTGAGCAGAGGAAACAGAGGTTGGGGTTAAATTGAAACGGAATCAAGAAAACAAGGGCATGAGAACTACATCTCGAAGATTCTACAAATTGTGTCGCAGTAAGAAAAAAAAAGTTGAATTCTTTCTTTTTTATTTTGTCACTTTTTTGCGAAAAGATTTATTTTAGCTCAAAGTTTCAGAAGGTAACAGTCCATTCTCTGGTGGGCAGCTGGAAAATGGTGAAATTACATTGTGGGGTCAAAGCCAGAGAGCAAGAGCTCCTCATGGCATGGTAGAACAGACTCAATTCTTGTCAAGCCTACACCCCTTTCACCCAGGCCCCACCTCCCAACCCTACACAATGTCCATAGAAACATGAGGCTTTTGGGGGACACGCTAGATTAAAACCATTACAATTAGTGTCCACAACTTCAATTAAAACATTTTCCTACTCAATTACCTAAAACCTTCAAGAAAAGAAGAATTATATTATAGAAAGCATGGCATGACATGTAGCTTTCTTTGTTAAAATTAAAAATTAAAAAGAATATATATGATTTGTCATTTTGATTGTTACTGAATAGTAACTGCATGCAAAATTGTCTACAACGAGTGGTATGAATATTAAGTCATTTTTTCAAAATAGCAACAAAAGGTTTGCACTGTTCTTAAAGTCTACATCAAATATGTAATATTGGAAGAAATGAATACTCAATAACTTGTTGCATATTTGGGGAAATTTAAGAACCCAACATGACTTCTTTGTCAATGGAGTTTAGATGGTATACAATAGTGAGCTTCTTTTTTATTATTCATTTATATAATATATTTCATGCTCTGTGTTTCTGGGTTAAATATCCTCTGTCTAGATATTATGCTTATATTTTCTTTTTTTTTCAAAAAAATTCCTGAAATTCATTGTTAGTGTTTATCAGATATTCCAACAACCCCTAAATTTCCATGAAGAATAGCATAGGAAAGATTTTGACTCAGGCATGAGTTAAGATGCATTTTTTTTTAACATTTTGAGTGTGCCCACCTCCAGTGACAGCAGAAATCTCAGCCATCACTGGTGTGTCTGATATCCTGTCACTGAAAGTGCTCTGCCATCTTTGGTGCCCCAGGATTTCTCAAAAATATAAGAATCTCCTTTCCAGTCAGGAAGAATAGCATGGTATGAAAATTCTTGGCCTAACCTTTAGCAATTGCTTCACAGAGAGAGAGAGAGTTTCATATGAGTATTGACAGATATTTGTCTCCAGTGGTCCTGCAGACCCTACACATTTTTTTCTCATGACACATATGCTATTTTATTTTGAAAACAAATTCCAATCAATATTATTTTTAGGAGAGAATTAAAATCAATGTCTCCACCTGAGTGACAAAGAAAAATAATGCCATCTAATCTGGAATTAATTATATAGTAAATATCAGAAAACATCAAAGTGTCAAAGTAAGAAGACAATTTTATTTATTCAATTTTGTTTAAAACTATAATCTATGTAATGATATTATAAATCACTGCTTATATAATAAATGGTAGAACTGGTATGACATACTTTGGAGACAAATATTACCAGAATGTGAAATATGATTTTATTCTGGTTCCTTGAATATTTTCACGATATGCTCAGCTACAACTCATGAGAATGTATTGCAGCTCTCTGGCAAAGTGAAGTGAAAATAAAATAAAATAAAATAAAACAGAGAAAGAAAAACAGAATCCTAATAGGTGACAATAATAATTAGTCTCTGAAGAATTTCTCGGTAACTTCTACCATCCATGAGTGTTGGTATGGTGCCATCTTTGCTTGAGAACAGTAAAATGTCTAGGGTGCTGCGAGAGTGCAAGAAAAAAGAAAGAAACTCAACATTTTGCAGACTATGGAATGGAAGGTAGGCCAAGAAAGAACAGAATCTTATTTAGAAATTTAGTAGAAGTCCTGCTTAGCAACACAAAAGCAAGCAACAGAAAGCAGAAAAAGCATCTGAAAGGCATAATAGTTAGAAGGTTTTTGATTTAAACTGTTGATTCTTGTTACATGAGAGAAATCAGTACTTGAAAAATTTTGAATAACAATGAAATAATTACCTAAAAATTCTAGATTCAGAGGTGTCGTTACTGCTCTTCAACCTAGAGATATTTCAAATTATATTAAAAGCCACTTAATATGCCTGTCTTCCTAAGACGCTACTCACAGGTATAAAAGAGGTTGTAGAACCCATGGTAGATTTTTCTACATTTATTATAATGTCAATATCCCAGACAATGTGTTAGACTATTTATCAATACCTTTTCAGGAAACAATTCCTGTCATTTATAATTGAAGAATTGTTACATGTGTATCAGTGAAAATTAGTGAAACCACTTTCCAATAGGAGTCTATATAATTCTTTCAGATATTATGTTATAGTAATTTGAACATCAAAACAACATCTAGAATCACTGAGTCATTCAAAATATTTGTAAAACAGAAATGAATTGGATTCTAAACATCCATTTATTACCTTTGTGAATACATACGAGATGACTGTAGATTGCTACAAACTGAGGCACTATTAGGCTGAGATTGAAGATTCATAAAGAATAGAATTTCTTCATTCAGATGCTTTATATTTGCATCAAGGACATTGGCATTACAGCGACTAAAATGTGTAGCATAGTAATGATGACTTATCCAGGAAAGAAATATGAGAGAAAAATTTAGGAGAAGGCACATTCAACTTGTAAGCAGTATTGTCATATAGGCTCTAAACAAAAATGACACTACTTTGATAAATATATATGTTAAAAAAAGGAGAAAGCCACACAGATAATAGAAAAATAGAATTCACCAAAGAGAACAGTGAGTACCGATACTCTGAGTTTGATGTATTCCTGAAATTTGTAATTGAAACCAGAAAGTGATGTATCAGAAAATAGTTCAAATGACAGAAATAGGGGAAGAGAGTGATCAGGTGCTGTAGAGTCTTGGTAATGACAGAATTTGGTTTGACCCAGAATAACAAATAACATGGAAATTCATTCAAGTCGTTTGTCGTTTGATGATACATATATGATATATATATATATATATATATATATATATATATATATATATATATATAATTCCTTTTCAGTTTCATCAAAAATAAACCAATGGAAGGAAACCAAAACAATAGACACATTATGATTATATGGAATTATGGGTATGTGGGTATTTGATTATAAGTTGGAATACATTTTAGTATGGAAGATAATAATATGTCTTTGGATTCCAGATGTATTTTGAGATAGAATCAAATCACCTGCTGATATGTTGAGTACATTTTATGAATGAGAAAGAAGACAGTTAAGGATGGTTGAAAGTGTTTAGGCTGATCCATTAGGATAAACCTGCCTGCTGTCAATCAAGTTGGCTACGTTGGCCAGAAGGAGAGTAAGGTGAACATTTAGAGCTCCCTTTAAATTTGTCAAATTTAGTAGCTCTGTTGGCATGCCATCGTAGGTCTTGAGAAGGCAGATGTGTATATGAGGTTGAAGTTCACGTGGAGGTTCAGGCTTAGATCTGAACTTCAGACAGATTTCTGATTTTATTGTGTGTGAGCTCTCCAGTCTTTCTGCACTAAAAAGTCTATGGATGAATTACCAAAGAAAATTAAGAAGAGAGACAGGTGATTAAATAGGTTAAGCATTCAGGGAAGATGAAAACTGAGAAATAAGAAATTCACAAGTAAAGCATTGTTACTTTGGCAGGAAATTTTTAGTAAAGTAATAAAAGGTTTGCTAGGGTGAGATAAAAAAGGCATTAGGCTTTAGAGGAAACTAACATTAACATTATTTTCATGGTGTATTTTCTCTTAAGGGAATAAGAAATACATTCATGATTGGAGCGAATTCAATTCAATGAACTATTTTTTGGGAAAAAAGGGAAGCGGTGATATCATGCCCATATACAATGGGAAAAATGGCAAAATTCAATATGCAAAAGAAAGTGGATAGATATAGACTTTCTGGATTAATACTTTTAGTTCACAAAAAAACGGTGGAATCTAGGTCAAAGATGGAAGGGCAGGGTGAGATCTGAAAGAAGCAAAAAGTTGATTTTCTATTATATCCGAAGTGAAGAAAAAAGTGGAAATGTATGGAGAAGCAAGAGAGAACAGGTAAATCACTCACTTTTTAGATTACATCATAGCAATGTTATCAAGTAAAAGTACAGAAACTTAAAGTCACAAAAATTTTATTTAAACAGTCCGTATTATATTTTTCCCATATACATGTGGGTTGCAAACTAACATATCTTGATTTAGTTATTATAGTGATAGTTTAAGCGGACATTTATTACCATTGCAAAAGAATATAGATTAAAAATAAAGGGAGAGATTGTCATTTATAACTAATATGTTTATATTATTTATGATAACATCTTTTTGAAATATCTTTGCCATTTCTGAAGTTTGCTTTTCAAGTGTAAAAATGAAGAGAAATATATTCAAATATATTCATTTCATATACTTTTTTTTAAGATTGAAAGTGTCAGGAGAAATATGCTAAACTTGGAAATTGGCAAAAAAAGATTACTGCGTGTTTTTTCAGTGTAGTATAAAGGCTTACAGCTTTAATTGGCTTCCTATTGACTGGAAAAAAATTTTGCCTGTCTTGGAGAAAGCAAAACCCTCAAGATACTTTTGTTGGTTTGTAATTTATTAAGCTATTTTATGCAATTTCCAATATCAGCTTAATATTTCTTTATTAAATTTTCAATAAAGACCTACTTACACTTATGCTATCTAAATGGATTTATTTTAAGCTCTTTTAATCAGGGAGTAAAATTTATAATGTTTATTATTTTAGTTTTGCATTAGGATTTTAACTTTTAAAATGTACATGAAGTGATCAAAATATATGATGAAAATTTAAATTATAAATACGACAGTGAAAGATAGCTTGCCACTATTCTCCATAAAAATATTCCATTTTACATTATACAAATTTTTTCTCTTCTTCTTTTTCTTTTCTTTTCTTTTCTTTCTTTTTTTTTTTGAGACAGGGTCTGGCTTTCATAGCAGCCCTCCATGCCATGCAATAGAAGGGCAAGTTCATAAAAAGATTTCGCTGTGCCCTCATCACTCATCCTTTTTCATCCTACTTTGTTACTGTGGACTGTAAAGTACCTTAAAGTTGGTGCTATCATAAGCTCTCTCATAACACTTGTTTTACCTCAAATATTATGATACATTAATACCAAGCAAAGAAATTATATACATTATATTATATTATGATATATATTTTTGATATTTTATATGCATGATGAATAATGGAAGGCCCCGTGTTTATGTGCTGTATCCAGGTTGCTTATTTGTGTATCTGGGTTACTTATATGGATGAAACCTATTTGATCATACTGTCTGAAGCTTTTAATGTGTTGTTAAATTAAATTTGTAACATTTTATTAAAGATTTTTACAGTTATGCTCATCAAAGACATAGGTTTACAGTTGTTTTCTGTGTTTGTCCAAGGGACTGGTATGACTATATTTTCACTTAAATAGAATTTTGTTTTGTTTTGTTTTATTACTTAGGTCTTTTACAATGAGCCACATCCACGGCTATCCTTCCCCCACTTCTCCAAACACTTTTTTTTTTTAATTGAGATATGGTCTTGTCAAGTTGTTAAGTTGCCACAAAGGCTGCACTTGAACTTATGATCTTCTTACATTAGCTTTGCAGAGTGCTGAGTTTAAATTGCCATTATGCCTGGCTTATGTAGGAGCTCTTTCTCTGATAGCAGAGAGTAGTTAATAAAAACTAGGATTAAAAAATGAAACTCTAGTGGTGCAAGGAAAATACAATGGCAGCTTGAAATGTGGTAAAAATCATTGAATCATTTGGGTGTGAATAACAAATTGTTCTTTGAAAAATAACTCAAATTTATTACGATTTAAAAATGCGTTCTTTATTGTAAGCATTGGAGAAGCTATGCTATTAACCTACCTTTTCATGGTTGTATAAAATATTTATTATTTTTCAACAATAAACAAGGATTATATGATGAAACAATCAGATCTTTCACTCAGGAAGTCTGAGATTTTCTAGAGAATACAAGTTAAGAATACCATTACGAAACTATTCATGTTAATTTCATGGACGTCGAAATTTTAAGAAGTTTGTTAGCATAATTACTACTTAGGATCCCAGAAGCCCTTTCCTATTTAAATGTTATTTAAATATTCATTTTACTTATTTTCAATTTTACAGGGTAAACTACTATTGTGAAATCTCTTTATGTAGACTAAATTGTGATATAAGCAATTAATAGCCATGAGATTAGTTCAACAGTCAGAAAATTATCTTTATCATCTCTCTATTGGCCTTTGATAAGATCTGAGTAAAATCTTTTTCCAACCTCCCTTGACTAATACACATGAAAAATAAATGAATGCTATCCTATGACTTGAATTTCAATTAACCTTCAATCTATTTCCCAAACAAACAAAAAAAACCACATTTAAGATTTGTCAATTTTCTCTTCTTTTTAATGCATGTAAGTTATTTCTTAAGAAACATAATGAATACTTTAAATAATAATATGGCTTTCTTGAATAAGATCGTTTTGATCCTGTGAATAATTTTAATATTTTCACAGAGATCTATTTTCACATAGCCACAGAAGGTTATTGAAAATCCACGCAGATTTGTTCTGTAACAATTAGCCTACTGTGTTAATGAGTTTGTATCATCAATGTATGGAGTTTGGATCTCGCCCTTGGGTAAAAATAAGGCTGTTGCATTTATTTCAGAAGATAGATTCAACATGATGCATTACAAGAAATTGTGTGTGTGTGTGTGTGTGTGTGTGTGTGTGTGTGTGCGCGCGCGCGCGCGTGCGCGCGTGTGCACATTTTACTGGGGATTTAACATGGACCTTCTTTATACCCTCACCTATTCTTTCCTTGCGTTTATTTTGAGGTAGAGTTTAACTCTCTTGCTCAGTTGTCCAGTCCGGGCTCAAATTGTAATCCTCCTGCCTCAGGTTCCCCAGAGAGCTGAGATTATAGGCAGGAACTATCATATTCAGCTTAAAGCAAGCTTCAAAGAAGTTATTCTGTAAGGCATAGGAGGCAGATATATGACCAATCTTACATATGAATATTTGAGACAAGCAAATTATCCCTAAGTGAGCTACAAGGGTCTGTACTTCATATTGAGTACTAAAGTTTATTGACTACTCATTTAGTCTTATTGGTCTTTCACTCAGACACCTCAAATGAATAAATAAATAAATAAATATAAATACAAAGATTCTGGATAAATCTAACAGGTAAAACTGAAATGTATAGATATTTTTGGGAAAAACGCATAAAATCATTAAGATTTTAACATAAATATACTACATTAATAGTTTTAAAAGATAATAAAAATTCTGTATTAGCCTCTCTTAAGTTTTATTGGTAAAAATGTAGATTTTAAACTAGATTTTGTTATAGAAGCTTTGAGTATTTAACCATGGTTGTCCACCATTTTCTCAATATGTAAGTTTGCATTATGAATACTTGACAGTGCCCACAGAATACAGAAATGAAATTTGAGAGAAACAGTATTTTAATAGACACAAATTAAATTATTTTGGAATTAAATAGACAATATTATATTTAATCATGTGTATCATCAAAGTGTATATAGTTTTAATTGATATATCTGTGCCGTTCCTAACTTTCTTCTCATTATAAAGGGAAAAAACTGTAAAAACAAGTTGTAGTTTTGAAAATATAAATCCATTTTTCACAGATTTTACATTGTCTTTATGGTATCCACTCTCAAGTATTATTCAGTATTAAATGTTATTGGTAAGTTATGGAAGATGTGGTTGATTCTTTGGTATTATGGCTTATCTTATTAACAATTGTACTCTTTACCTGTTAAATGTTTACACCCACCTTAAGTACAATCCATGAAAAATGAACTTTTTCTATTTTTTGTTTTCCCATATTACCACTTTGTACATATTTAGTTGAACACTGCTCTTTACTGCAGATTGTAATTCAGATTCAGCTTGAGATTCAGTTTAGAATATAAAATATTTAAATATTCTGTTCTCCGTTGTATTTAGCATCTGGATTCTCCCTACGGAATCATGTCTGAGTCACATGAACACAATCCTGTTTCATATATCTCTTCCATTATTCTAAAATGTCAAATGTTCCAGATCCCAATGACATTTAAAATATTCAAGAAAGACTACTATTGTTATCACTTTCTCATCATTGGAACTTGATACTTGACAAACACAAGTTAAGGAAGCAAGATTTGTTTTAATTTTCAGTTTCAGAAGGTCTCAATCTATATGCGGCAGTAGGAAATCACCAAAGGAATAGCAGGATAGAATTTATCCGTCCCATCTTGGTCAGAAAGGAAAGGGTAGGATCAGGAAGAAGCTGAGAACAGAAATATGTCTCTTCAGGTCAAATCCTTGAAAACCACCCCTCCCAATCAGTCTCACCTCTTAATTGGTTCATTAAATTCATATGATCCAATAACTAATCTTCAAATGTATTAGGCACTGGGGAACCGTTCCTTAACAACTAATGAATTGTTACAAAGCGTTGTAACAAATTTACTGAATGTGACGTTACTGTAATGAATTTTAATGAAATATATAAGAAGAACCCTAACTAAAAACTAGCAGGAGACTGAGCAAGTGTGTAAAAAACAGTTTTAAATTAAATTTAATAATTTTAAGCCTCATTGTTGTTTCCTTCAGTCCTGAGTATTGAAACTTCAGATTTCACACTAAGCTATATTCTCAATGCTCTTTATTATTAACTTGAGACAGATTCTCATGGAACTACTGAATTTTCCTAGTTGGACCTTTATCTGTGATCCTCCTGCCCCAAATTCTCAGAGTGCTGGGATTATTGGTATGTGCCACCGTAACCAGGTCATGTTTTGTGTGAGGCCCCTTTCAGTCTGTGTCCTTGTTAAACTAATATCCCCTATCCCTTAGAATAATGTCATACAACCTGTAATAACCCTTCATGTACTTTTTTTTGTTTTTTGTTTTTTTCTCTTTTATGTAGTCACTCACTATGATATCTGTATATATCACTATGGTTTGTATCGCCTCCAACTGTAATGCTATGAAATTAAAATTCAAATTTTTTCACCTTAGATATAATTTGTTCCCCATGTTTTATTGAGATACAGAGAGCTGGATCGATTGCCTCACTTTGAGTCTCATTTACACTGCCTGACTACATTGGTAATTTTATGGGAAATATTGAATTCCTATTAATCTTCTTCAATTTACAGTTGTATTTTCATCTTCACTTAGAGCCATAATTCTTTTGTTACCCAAACTGAGACTCTTTCTCAGATAATTTCACAGGGTTCTAATATTTAATTTCATCTTTTTCTTCCCCCAATATACTGTGCCTTGTATACTGTAGGCCATGAAATGCATTTTTATAAAACCTAAAATTCCTTCCAGAACTACTTCTTATAATCCCACTACTGCTTGTAACAAAAGAGTTCTCTTGCCCTCCTGTCTAATTCCTCTGTGGCAATTCAACATGTGAAACATGGCACCCTAGTCTTATTGTATAATTTAGAGAAAAAATAAAGACCTGGGCAAATCTATACTTCACAAGGTTACAATGTACAATATATATTCTTATTTACTAGTTTTTATTTATCATCAGTAAATGTAAATTAATTGCAAGATCATCTATGTTCATGTCTTACTAGAAAATAAGTATTTGGCTCACCTTTCTTTTAATACCTGAAGTTCATATGATTAAGAATTCAGAAATGAACCAAGTTATTAATGATCAAGAGTATAACGAGTAATGAAGAAAACCACAGAATAATCTCTTGGAAACAGAAACAGGATGATGGCAAGTATTAACGTAAGGCTAACTTCAAAGGCACTGGCTTCAATCTCTAATCCCACCAATCAGCCAATCAATTTAATAATTAAATAAATACTAAATATTAGCTGAATTGCAAATTTGCCATGCACTGCCCATGTTTTTTTTTTTTTTTTTTTTTTTTTTTAAGAACTATCCTGAGATATCTCACATTATATTCTTTTCTACTAGAGGTCTCCATCAGCCATGCAATCATATTAGCTATTTTGAGTGATTTCTGTTACCTCACAAAATTTATACTGCAGTCTGCCTTGCTAGAGTTTGGCATGAAAATCATTAGAAATTTTCCCCAAAATCTTTTGGGCTCCTTATCCTAGTAAAGAGAAAAACAAAACAAAACAACAACAAAAAACAAAACAAAACAAAACAAAACCAATGTTTTTACCTAGATGGCAATATTTCCTCTCCAAATAGTCAAATGAAAGTTTTTTTTTTCTTTTTTGCTTTATAGTTTGGTTTGAAATATTCATAATTTTGGGCTTCTCCGTTAGCAGTTATTCTTTCTTCTCAAGATTATTTCAACATCCTTTCCATGTGTGATTATTCAACTATGAAGAGAATCATATCAGTAACAAACAGCTCCTTAAATTGTATGTAATAAGTCTTTTTCTTTCTTTCTTTCTTTCTTTCTTTCTTTCTTTCTTTCTTTCTTTCTTGTCTTCTACCATATTTCCTCAATCTACTAAACTCTTGTCTTTCAGTCAGTCCTGACAAATGAGAGCAATTAGATCTCAGTCTTCTATAGCTTGACTCCCAGGATGATGTTCAGATACTTTACAAATCCAAATGGACAGACGACATTCATATATCCTACTCAAGCAGTTTGTTAAGCTGCTCAGCATTAAAGACATTTCCTTCCCCTTTACTATAAAAGAGATTCAGACAAGTGAGTGGGCCCAGCTTTTGTTTACAAAGATACTGTGTCTTAAAAAAGTAGTCATCTAACAAGTGTCATCTTTTCCTTAACTATTCTCATGACTCTTGTTCGATCATCAGGTTTGTGAGAAATTCGTGGGTCCATAAATACAATGACTGATTTCTAAGTGTCATGGAGAGACATCTTCCCTTATTCCATCATAGTCACTAGAAAATAAATATACAAAAGCAATGTTCTGCTTTATGTTTGCTTCTGATCTTGCAAGGATGTTACTAGTTTGAAAACTGGAACACAAGGAATTTTTTAGTATTATCAATATTTCAATAATAAATAGACTATGAGCACAATAACATAATTTGGCTTGAAAAATATAACTTCGTGTATTTTAACAATGTGTACATGTGCAAATAAATTAACTTAATGTAAGAAACATTATACTTAAATGGGAAACAAAATTCTGCAGTTGCATAATATATGAATTTACTATATGTGTTAACAAAGCAAGATAGATTTTTAAGTAACTTAGCAAATAATATCTTTCACAGAAATCTTCAAATATTAAGCAATCAACTGCATTTTAAGTTATTTATATAAAGAATTACTAATTTTTCAAAAGAAGAAGTATTTCTTCAGTCAATATAGTGTTTAATGTTCACGGACTTTGTTTATTTTTCAGAGCATTTTGTTTACTGTTTTACAATTCAAAAATAAAGAGGCTGTTCCATGATTACCTTCTTTACACTACCTACCATTACTTTCCTCTTTTTGTTACTCACCTGCATAATTACATACTTAAAAATTCTAAGCCATGATGAGTGGAGGATTATTAGACTGTACACATGAGTTTTAAGAAACACTAGATTGGCTAATTTGTCAAACAGTCACCATTGCTTTTCCATTTGCAGATCTCAGCAAAAACATATGCAAATAGAGTATCATCCATTTTCATGAGTAAATAACAAATGCAATGTGATGTCTTAGTGTTATATCTGCCTTCTCCTCATCACCTCAGTGTTTTCCTTAAGTATTTTGAAGTTTGCAAAATAAATTCCTTTTAAATCAGGGAACTCACATTGCAGCGAAATCGCTAAAACCTGCATGAGAATATAAATAAGTCACAGTAAGCATAAACATGGGCCTGAAAGCATCATTTTTTTTAGCTTTCGCTATCTTTTGCTAGAGATTCTTTCTTAATTGAAGCTCTATTTCTAGAGATTGATCATAATAAGAACACAGGATATTTGAATTATTGATAAAGTTACATGTTTTCTAACATATATTAATATAAGACAAAGCACTCATAGTAATAGGAATGGTAGCACATTTCAAATTAAGTATTCGTTTATTATTCTCTCTTTAGTTCAACACAACTTTGACCTTCTTTGAGTTTACAGATCTGTGTGCTATGCATTTGCACTTAGCATTGCTGTATGCCACAGTGATATCAAAATGAACAGTGCCTGCATGTTTGTTTTTGCTTGTTTGACAATCTAAAGAGACAGGAACTGATACTTAGGACACTAATAAAATAAGCATAGAACATTTAGTAGATACATTCTTACATGGTATCTTCAATTCTTAAATAGTCACTTAATTGCTAATAAATTGAGGTACAGAGATTTATTTTGATCAAGATTATATAACAGCATAACGACATGGTATGATTTGCATGCAATCCCTGTAGAATCTTTTGAATGCACAAACTGTTTATATAAATATGCATACACATAAATAAATACATATTATATATGTACATGTACACATCCACATATAGAAACATAAGAGGATGTTGGAATGTATGAAGATAATGAAGAAATTGTGCACGTCATGCTACAAGACAAGACTGGATATGCTCTGAAGTGTCATATGAAGTAAGCTAATGAAATAAAATATCAAGGAAGGCTTTCAGACTAATAAATATGTTGAGAAACATTTTAGTGCTGAATGCCAAAACTTTGGAGTTATTGGACTAAGTCAGTGAGGAAATAGAGTGGCACGAGAAGAGAAAAAGCCGTTCAAGAGCCCAATCCTAAAAACTGTATCTTTCAGTTCAAGAAACTCATTTTCAAGAAACCAGTGAGTCCTCAAGAGTTTTGTTTCAAGGAGTTGTATTGTGACTTCAGTACTTTATATGTGCAAGGTGCCATCTTTGTGATGCACTTTAAGAAGGCCGGGATAAAAGTAAACTTTTATATATTGTTGTGGTACATCTGTTGAGGAGCAATAAAATATGAATGTGGAAGCTTGTGATGGATTAACTTAGAGATGGAAAATGGAAAATGAATGGATGATGTGTCCTCACAGAATCATAATGAGATATATTTTCAGCTTTAAAAGATAATTCTATTCTAAATACTGTGTGCCTCAGAAGAAAATTATGTAGTTATGAAAAGGTAAATTTTACTTTTTTCTATGACGGAGGAAGAACAGAACATGTGACATATAACAAAAATAATTCGTACTCATAAATGAGAACCACAGTGTGAACCAAGGTCACGTGACATATGAACAAACACTGAGGATGTTGTCATGATTCATGAAACAGCAAACACACAAGATTGGAGTAATGGAAGAGGGGAAGGGATGGAAGTCACACAATCACCAAACTTTCATTTATGTTCATTGATACACATCTATATACACAGTCACAAAAACATAACCGGACACAGGCACACTTAATACAAACTGATGAAAGCAAGCCACAATGGTGGGTAGTAACAGAGCAAAGGGACTTCCATTTGCTGGCAGTATCAACAAAATGAGGTATGTTGCTGACTACTGGGATCACTGGGAATGTAGCATTTAAATAGATCACTATGGATAAGAATTTAGTCATGTGAAGAGTAGAGAAAAACATTTTCAGAAACCATGGTAATATATGCAATGTCTCTCAAATGGGCTCCAGTGAGCCCAGAACACAATATTGGACGTCAGAGTCAATAAGACAAGGTTGGGGAAAGGGGCAGCACTGGGATGATGCAGAGCCAATGTTCTATGTAATGGTCAAGCTTATGAAAGAGAGCATAAAAGAGAAAAGGGAGCAAGGTGTCTGGCAGTATCTTAGATATAAAGCCAATAAAAGTACAAAAAGTGCCGTTCATGCATCGGCTTAGCATCTCCTCGTGTATAGTTTAATGGAGCTTGAGACAGATTTTACTTACCCTTAACTCCTACTTCCTGTATTTTTATTATTTTGGTTTAAATATTATGTATTTTATTTTTGAGCTTTTCTTAATGCAAATACACATGACTTTTTGTTACACGCTATGACTTACATCCAATCTTTAAACCAAATAAGCAGGTAACATGTAAAATGGATCGTGATAGCAATGATTCTTGACACAGAAAACATCAGCTAAAAAAAAAGACGTATAACAAGTTCACCTCTTCAAATCACTGAGCTGTTCTTCTACCAAAATCAAAAATGAAAGGCATCATTAGATGTTGATGTTACTTTTCCAAAGTAATCATTGTTCAAAATATTGTTTTAAAGTTTAAATGGGCTCTGAAAATTGCCTAAATTTAAATGCCAAAGTCAATATGCACCCACAATCTAAAATGTAATTTTGTGTTGCATTAATCAATGTTATCTTCAAAATTGGTGAGCTCTTTACAGTTTAAAAGAGTTATAATCAAACTCACTTCTTTAATGTGCATTGATTTTAAACAATTCTATCATTGGGTTTGACAGCTAAGGAATAATTTTAATTTCTTAAAATAATTTAAATATACTTCTTAGGTTTTATTAGAATTCTAGGCTTGTTGAATACTGATTATTATTATTATTTAATGGAAGGAATCAGGCTGGAGAGATGGCTCAGCGGTTAAAGCACTTGCATCACAAGAGTTAAGTCAAAAACTAAAGCAAGCCTGAGTTCGATTCCCCAGCACTACATAAGCCAGGTATAGTGGCACACACCTACCTGTAATCCCAGCATTTGGGGGCTGAGGCAGGAGGATTGTTGTGAGCCCAAGGTTAGCCTGGGCTCCATAGTGAGTTCAGAACCAACATGAGCCACAGAGTGAGACCCTGTCTCAAGAAATACATACATGCATACATACATACATACATACATACATGAAAGGAATCACTATGTTAAAATAATAATTTGTGATTTAATGGTGTAATCTGAAGTATATTGTACATTGCCTTCAATAAATGACATTTAAAAATGTTTTACTTTGGTTCAATGTATGAGTAAACAGCACATTCTATTAAGAAAGCCCATTCTGAGTGCAATGAATGACTTTTACTAGAGAATGAGCCATCGTGTAAACTGAGATAATAAATAGCCTTTTCTTAGCCACATTTTGTTCGACCTTTAGCATTTTTATGTTTGCCCAGTTGGATGAAATGTTCTACATTGGATAAACAACTATGCCATTAAATTAGCATAATATATATCACAAAACACTTTACATGTTCAATTGTAATTATTTAGGAAATATAGAATAGTTAAAATAGTCCAGAGACACCTGTTTAACCAAACATTCAAGAACAGAGTGCATAAGTCATCGAGGTAAATTTTCTGAACCCCCAAGTAAAAGTGTCTTAATTGGTACCTCTCAACGCTTTTGCTTATGAGGATTTCAGATTCTCAATTTAAGAATGTGTGGGGTTGTGCATTCAGCCTCTTAACCTAGAATTCTAAAGTGAAATCACTCATTAGGGAACTTAGAATAGCTACTGGCAAAACAATACATATTTAAAAAATCTTTGATATTATAATAAATTATTTTTAGTTATAAAAATTAAATAGGTTATGACTATGACTTGTCATTATATATTAATAGACTTACTAAATCCAAATCAGAATTTTACTGGAAAAACAATCTAATATTCAAACTTTGTGTGTGCGTGTGTGTGTGTGTGTTGTACCTGTAAGCTTTTTGCTGTTTTTGAGATAAGGTCTCCTTCTGTAGCCCAAGCTGATTTTGAACTCCCTATGTAGCTCAGGCTGGCCCAGGACTCATGGCAATCTTCCTGCCTCAGCCTCTCGAGTGCATGAATTACAGGTGTGCATGACCACATCAGATTAGGCATTGGAAAATTGAACTCAAGGCCTGTGTGTGCTGGGCAAGATCTTCTGTTTTGAATCTCATATTTGCTTGCACAAATTAACACTGAGCACTTTTAGTCAGCTTTACATTCCATTTTCATTACCTTTTTGCAGATGTTATTTGAGAAAAAATAATTGAACCTCTGCCTGCACCAGCATGAACCCAAGTGTTATGGGATGGAATTATGTAAGTTAGCTAAATTAAACTTAAAATGCACTCATAAACAGAATATTGCTTTTATTTTGCAACATACATGAATTTCAAAAACAGCAGCACTTCTACAGTTAATGAAGTCAGAATAGTGGTTACCCTAAAGGCCGTTTCCTGACCTGGCTGCTGGTCACAGCTGTGCTCTGTGAAAACTCATCATGCTGTGCTCTCGGACTTTTTTTTTTCTTTTTGTATATGAACTCATATTCAACAAAATATGTAAAATTAAGAAAAAAATTCTAAGTAAAAAAAAATCACTGATTGAAACCTGTGGCCTTGACGTGACCCTATAAATTCACAGAAAAATAACATGACTGCGATGTGGGGTTAAAAAGAGTCACACCATAAGTAACAAAATCAAAATTGTTGGGATGCGAGCACGTGTCTGTGTGTGCTCACACATGTCCACGCGTGCATAGAATGATCTCCAAGGAGGCTTCAACCAGGAAACCAGAGCTTTGTTTCCTTTGCCCTTTGCTTCTTGCTGAATCAACTGCTAAGCCTCTTTGATTTTTACTTTTAATATTCTTGATAACCCTCTATTTCTTTCCACCCTAAATTATTTCTCAAGGGTGCTATTTCTTTTGCCTAGGAATTAGGATTGGAGCTGTCGAGAGACAGTAGCATATGTAATCATGTGCTTCGGTGTCTCCTGTCAGCCCTGTTTCAACACCCAAATCGAAGGATCGGTGCAAAGTGGTTATCTGCCCGTGTTGTGAAAATACACCCAAATCCCCTTGTACTTTATAGCACAGAATCTCATCCTTCACAGCAGCTCAGGCTTGTCCCTTCGATCCACAGGCCAGAACCAGTGGTCTTGTTTCATTGTCTAGCAGTTCGCTCTTTTCCTTGGCTCTTTTTCTTCTGCAGAAGCTCCTTCATCTTGCCAATGGCAAAATCCCTGTTGTATTTCCTGTCGGATTTCAACATCTCAACTGATGAGCTGCCAAAGTTTCCTCACGAAGGAACCTTTGTTGTGATAGACAGCAAGAAATCCAATCCTAACAAACTCTGACCAAAGATATTGGAATTTTGGACTCAGATTTTTTGCAACTAAGTACAGAACCGGCTTTGGTTTCTTCTGGGACAATGATGATTCCGAATGAGGACACACAGTAACTTGTTGTTTGAATTCAAGAATTTCTCATTGTAATTATGGGGCTGCAGTGCTAGATTCAAATTCTTGGAATTCTAGGGGTTATTTAGATACTAAGCAAGTCCAGGAAATTCCTCATTTTTTCTTAGTGTATATTTAAATATTACAGTCAGGGATTCTTTTGTATAAAGATGGAGAAAATAGAATCACAATATTGTTCGAGGTTTTATTTCATATTATTTCTTCAAATACACCTAGTCCTTTCTGAATCCATGTAATTTCACTACTCTCAGTTTCATTATCATACAAATCCAAAATCAAAGGGAAATGCATATCTTTTTTAAATGTTATGTTTAACAGGGGCTTCACTTATTTGCTTTTTCCCCCTTTATTCTGGGATTTATCTTATCAGTCCATTTGGAAAACATGTTCATTTTGTGTGCAGGGGAAAAGAGCCATTTAAAATTATTCTTGGAACTGGACTACAGAGTGAGACTCTGTCTCAACAAATAAAATAAAATAATTCTTGAAAATGGCAACTAGTATTTTTGCTAGTATTTTACTGGCAAAATCTCACAGTCATCTAGTGAGGAAGACAGATGGTAGAGGCCACATAGGCACTTGACTGCAGAGAAATAAATGGTAAATATATCGAAAAAAAAAGACGAACATATTTCATTTGACAATCATTTGATCTCTGATAAAATATGGAATATGTTTGAGAGATGAAATTACAGTTCTCTACTCTGGCACACTTACTATTTTTTAATAGTTCTGAATTGATTGATAATTAGGTTTCCAAAAATACCTGTAAGTTAATTAGACTGCCAATGTACTGAGGTCTAAGAAGAGACTCGATCACATAATGACTGAAAGTTGTAGATCACTACCATGTGTCCATTTGAATTTTGCATCTCCTGTTATTTTTTCCCATTAGGGAGATGGACACTTGCAAAACATTTCTGCACATGTTGAAACTTTTCAATAAAAGTGTATATTAAGTCTTTGGTAATGGGAACCATTTTATGACCATCCTCAAACATCATAGGAGTACTAAAATAGAAAAAAAAAAACCCTCATTATCCTTTCAGTTGACATTTCCACGTTCTCCAATAGTTATGCTATTGTTTTGTTCTAGTAGGCGTTGCTCGCGGGTCACCTTGGCCAGCATTTTACTAATATCGCCTGTGGTCTTTTGTCTCCACTGAACTATTAAGCGATTTCTATCTACTCAATATTCTCTTATAATCAGTTCTCTTAGTGCCCAGCCAGTGAGCCCCAGACCCCGCAAGGAGTCGCAGCCTGTTTCAGACCATTGACATGCCAGTGGTCTCGGGCCCTGGAATGCTATGCTTTTTCATAAGTTTATGCTTTTTCATAAGTTTATGCACAATCTTAAAGCTCCACATTTCTACCTGTGTATACCCAAGGCCTTGGCCACAGGTCTCCAGACACTCTGATGAAATCTCAATAATGAAAGAAGAGATCAAAATTGAAGAATTTTTTTTTTTTTTTTATCACCCTGATTCAGAATCCAGTACTTTTGGTCTACGCATGTGAGAGAATAGGTCACGTCCACCCAGGGAATTAGCTTTGATTCAACACTAGAATCGAAACTGCAGATTGATAGCTTATAGTTATGATGTACCATGCCTATTGTCACCTTAAACTTTCCAAGTATGTAGAACTCTGAGTTCATGTCTAAGTTTAATAGTGACTCTTTTAAACCTGCATATAATTCTTTGATCAAACATTGCTTCTTTTGATTTTATCTAAATGTATTTCTTTTCAAATCATATAATTACATTTCTTATTTGGTGAGACACTACTTTTTTTCTGATAAGTAGTCTCTCTGATTTGATAGAATTAATAACCCTCATTTTTTTATGGGCTGGGGCGTAAAATAATGTTTTATAAAAATAAGGACCATTTTTTTGATGAGAAGAACTAAATGAGTCCTAAATTCTCTATAGTATACATAAAAATGATTGGATCAAGGTTCTTACAGAGTCGATCCCTAGATCTCCTAACTTTGCCAATAATCACTTCTAACTTTGTAATTAAAGTGTATTTTCAAAAGTCAGCACAGTAGAACCTCTATAAAGATATAAAAATGTTCTTCTTAGACCTTAAATTCTTTGCTTTAAGATGAGGATGTTAACTCTGAATTTAAATTTTGCCCATTTTATTAATATGTACAAGTGCAATATATAAAGTTTACATTGACCTTGAATATTTTTTGGACATACATATCGTGGAATAATTGCAAATTCTCCCCTTCTCTCTTTTCAACAAACCCCACACCATCCCTCCCCATTCAGTTCCCATTATTCCCCACATTTTTATGAAATAATTGTGATCTTGGTTTTTCATATCAGAAAAATTATTCGATATTTCATCTTCTCCTTCTGACTCACTTCACTAAAGATGATGGCCTCATTGTTGCCTCCATTTACCAACAAAAGCCTCTGACCTATTTGTCTTTATAGATGAGTAGTATTCCATTCTGTATAAATACCACAAAAAAGATCACACTGTATGAGAGCATGTAAGGCCTTGTTTTGGAAAATGCACTGCCTACTAAATGGTAACCAAGTATTCATGGAGTCTTTAAGAATTCTCTGCGAATTTTTTAAGTAAAAGCAAAAACATGGGCCCTATAAGGACTCATGGAGATGCTTACAAATGAGAAATAATTAGCATGCCAGGGTCACTTTTGTATCCAAAGCACAGTGCACCTAGAAAAGGTCATTACTTAGTTATGCAAATATTGGAATATGGATAGACATTATCCTTGGATTATGACTTTACCAAGGGGTTAAATCATTCTCTGATATATAGTGTGGATGGAAAGCTTGTTCTTACAGAAGACACGGGCCTATTTAATGAGGCTATCTGAAAATATCTGAAACTAACTTCTTATAAATTTTCATTTTTATTACCATGTAACACATTATTTTCTCTTTATGGTGCATATATTTAATCTCTGAAGTAATATATGGTTATCTTCTTTCACCTGAACTCAACAATATCACCTCTTTATTTTAGCAAATATCCAGTCATTTTCATCCCTCTTTTCTCAAGTGCATATTACACGTTAGGTTTTTGGTAATTATTTTTATTTGAAAATTCTGTTTTTGGCTGACTTCCACTTAAAAGTCACAAGGAAGTAATATGAATCGCTTTTAAGCACAAAATGTAGTGAGAATGCTGACCAGAAAATTCTACATATTTAAGAAAGTTAGAAATACAATAATACCTTAAAACTGTCTTGAGAAAGGGAAGTATGACAAATATGGCTGAGTTTATTTTGTCAATTTTTGAACCCTAAGTTATATCTTCATGGCAAGATTCAGGCAACAGATAATGTTCTGCTTTTATATAATAAGCACATGATTAATTTCTATTTACAGCTAAATATTTTAAGGAGTTTGGTTTAAGATTAATATAAAATCAAATTTTATTTTTTAAGTTCCTTTGAATACGTTAGTAAAGTGGAAGCTTTCAATGTATTAATATGTGTGAAAACAGATTATTAATAAAAAATTACACTTAAAATTAATGGAACTAAAAATTAAAATATATGTGACTATAAATCAAGATGATTTTTCTCTTTGCAGATGTGGTAAAAAGGTGGAAGAAGTCAGAAATATTTCACTAAAGTGTAGGAAAACATAATTTTTTATCCGTGCTAGGATAATAGATTATTTCAAGCTTCACTCCTTCAAAAAAGTTTTCTGGTGGGCAAAATATATTTGAGAAAACATGATAGAATAACTTTTAAGTTATTAGTGGAAACAATGTAAAGTTTTGTGCATTAAAAGCAGAACCCACACTAAGCCATACGAACCTCCCCAGCCCTTTGTTTACTGGTTTTTATTATAGCATCAGGTCTCTCTTGCCCAGTCTGGGCTCGAAATTGTGACACCCCTGGCTGATATGTCTTTTATAAATTACATTTACTATTTAAATTATGCACAATTTAAGAGGATCACAAGCACTTTAGATTGCTGCTCATTTTCATACTTATCCCCAGTATTTATGTCAAATAAAACAGAACAGTTGCATCACTATTTGGAGATGAATGTTGGTTCATATTCAGCAGCAAGAACAACGCTTATGGAACTTAAAATAAAAAACAAAGTGAAACAGAGGGGTAGGGAGGGGGAGGTTGGGAGGCGTGGGTGGGGGGAGGGACCAAAGGAGAGTGGGAAAGTCTTTGTCACCTTGACAAGATACATATGTGCACAAAATGCTCGACTTCATTGTAAACCTTAAATTTTGCACTTATACACATCAATAAAATGGGGAAAAAAAGAAATAATACAAAGTGAGCTGGAAATGTAGCTCAATGCTACGTTACTCACTTGACATGTATAAGGGACTACATTAAACCATCCGGATTTGAAATAGATACAAAACAAAGGTATCTCATTATATTTTTACTCATTTTTCCCCAGTGCTACCATCTATCTTTTCAGTGTTGTATAATATCAAATCTAAGAATTTAATACTGATATAATTCATTGAAATTATCTGATATCACCAGGGTTATATGCATTTATTTGTATATGTGTGAGTTCGTAAGTCTATGCAACTTTACCACATCAATTCACATAATCAGCAAATCATTATTTTCCGTATATCTTCTGTTTTTTGTTCCCTAAAGGAGTACGTTGAAAGTCATGAATTCTTACGTGCCTGTCAAATAGAAAGAAATCAGAATATTGGAACTTCGAACGCTGCTGTTAGAGGACCTCAATGAAATGAACAATGGTAATATAGTACAAAATTATATTCATATTAAAGACTCATTAAGTAAAGATGTCTGTAGATGCAAAATGATATGAGTAAAAATAGCAATTATACATAGTTGAGTTTATAAAAGACTAATTCCGTATTGATCAAATAAAAAAGTTATTATAAAGCAAATTCATAATTGTGCTGCATTTAATGTTTTCCCTGCTGTGTTTCAGTCTTACTTTGGTACAATTCTTTTCTATCTTCCTATTTCTTTACCTCAAAATGAGAAGTTCATCCCAGACTATCCTACCTTGGGATTGTATAATTTACTTTTACTTTTTACACAAGGTCTCAACTGAGAGTTGGCCTTGAGTCTCAGAAGAGAGATGGGCTTTAATTTCTGAAAATTACTGGAATTGTTGAGACTTCGAAGAGGGATTATTGCACTTACAGTTTTATGCAGGATATTTGTAGGATTGTGAGTTTTATATTGTCTTTATTTGGATACAACGGGGTTTAGGAAAATATATTTGTGTGAGGTTGAAAAGGTGAATTGTTACCATTGATCCTAATAACTTCACTGAATTAACAAACGAATAGAAGTTTGGTAGAGCATGCTTCTGGGTATGCATGAGTGGGGCTTGAGGTTCTGGTATCTTCTGCTGTTTACGGTTCTTCACCCTCTTCTCTAGGCACTGTTCTCCTGACCAGTGGCCTCCCTGACAAAACCACTTTGTTGAACCACACCCTTTCACCAGATTTCTGTCTTTGAGCCTAAAAGAAATTGAATTTCCTGAAATTGTGAGCTAAATTAACTCTTCTTCTAATGGGGGTGTCCATTATTGCCTTTCATCGATGGAAAAGCTAAGACAGGCAGCAGAAAGAGAGGGAGAGAGAGAGAGAGAGAGAGAGAGAGAGAGAGAGACAGAGACAGAGACAGAGACAGAGACACAGAGAGAGAGAGAGAATGAGAGAGAGGCTGAGTAATTTTTAGTGGTCCTAGAATAATAAAGCGAACCTGCTCTCATTAATTTTTACTCAGAATTGTAGTGGAGATCTTTACAGTGAAATAAGAATGACAAACCATTATGTAGACTGAAAGGAAATGTCTAACTTGGCACGGACGCCTGTATCTATAAACTGAGCAAATGAGGGGGCTGTGGTTGAAGGGCCACGTGGGACCAGGAGTTCCAGACCAACAGGGATACATATTTTATTCACAGATAGCGAAGTTATCTAAATAGCCAACTTTCACAAAGTTGTAAATATGTTGCAATGAAGCTAAGTTTTAGCTTCTATGAAAAAATATGACTACATTATAGTATATGTTCTGTCAGCAAACAAGAGAAAATCCATTTCCAAAATATAAATTTGATTATAAATACATTTGACCAATGAAAATATAAAATATAAAATATTTAGCAAATATGTGCAAATAAATTTATAAAGTATTGTTGACTGTATATTTGTGTATACATATATGCACATATATATAAATTTTATAAAGATTTTACAGACAAAATAAGTTCTTATATGATGTGACATAATATTGCTAAAATCTCTTTTATTCAGATTCTATAAAATCTGTTTCTTTAGACCCTGCATTATCTCTTCTGGAATACCAAGTCTTTTTTTTAATAGAAGTCCATACCCTTAATGTATAATTTATATGTAAAGCATAGTTTATCTTTTGCTAATTTTCATAAGAAATGAAATATTTAAATGTATTATAATTTTAAATATGAATACAAATATACAGCACTTAAAACAATGTGACAATCTAATTGAATTAATGACACACCTAAAATAACAGTGTTTAAAAATAGTGTATGTATATACAGAAGAGTTTTTTCAAACTTTCCAAAATATTTCACTATAAAGGGTACTTTGAACAATGGTTTTGCTTTAAACAATCATGTACTTGTATTAAAAATAAATACTTCTTCAAACTTTATGAGAGTTCTAAATAGAATTAAAAGTAAATCTGAAATTGTAAAGTCTTTTGCAGAAACTCTGGGAAATAATCCAACTTCCATTTGGCAAAAAATTCTTACACAGGACATAAAAACACTATAACAGTACTATAAAAAATCTCTGAGACCATTAAAACTAAAACTTTTCCTCTTTAAAAGGCACTGGCAGTTTGATAAAATGGCAAAATAACCATTGGAAGAAAATATTTTTAAATCAAACATATACCATTAACATCAAAGGCAATGGCAATGAAAGTCATATTATAACCAAACAATACAAGTGTAAATATATCTGAATTTTCAAAAAGACAATTATAATTCATCAAAGATTAATTATGTGTGTAAGTGTGATTGTTTGTATTTATTTAAAATGCGTGCATGAAAAATTGGTCAAGAATAGCTATGTAGAAAATGCAAATTTATTTTTATTCATTATGTAATGAAATGTATTTACTCAGAAGCATTTAAAATGTCCACAAAAGAGCTGCAACTTTATTTGCAAATACAAAGTGTTCAGTTAACAGAACAACAATTATTTTGTATAAGCTGCAGCAGAGACAACTGAAGAGGAAAAATCCTATCGTGCTCATATACAACTAATTTGTGCTGTGTGCTGACAAGACCCTGCTTTTCATTGCCCTGCCAACTTAAAACCCCCAGACTGTACCAGGCAAGGCTAGTGGCTATTGAAAATATCACCAGGATGGGATAGGGCTATCTAAAAAACATTTGGTAGTGAGGTAACTATACGCACACACAAATTAAAAGGCATTGTACGGTTTTAAAACAAATCTTACACCGCTTTACATTTCAATTTTTTAAACGAGTCAGTTTCATTTAGGGGTGTTAAATTATTTATAGAGAAGACAAAAATACTGTGCTACAATCAACTTTAAACCAGAAAATACTGTTACACAATCACTAGAATGGCTAAATTTGAAATAACTGACTTATATAACTTCCTGCCAAGGATAATAAGCAATTCACCTTTCACACATGCATATGATTTTACACAATATAATTGGATACCCATAGTTCTAATTGTCTTTTAGCGACATAAAAACAAATATTGCACGTACATCAATGCGTGAGTGTATACCATTTTAGGTGTACCCCTGGGACGGGCTACTCTAGTTTTACTCCAAATTTAATGACAATGATGTGCACACAGAACTAACCTAGAAAATGGACTTAATGGAACACGACAAGCAAAGGGAAAACTCTGATCAAGAGCTTTCAAGAGCTTACGGGTCAGTGGCTACGAAGGTCCTGAGTTGATACAAGAAGGACTGCAGGAGAGAAGAGAAAATTGTCAAAGCCATGAAGGCATTAATTTATAACAGCGGCTTTATGTGTTCTTTAAAAGTTGTACACATTAAATTAGAAAATAGTAGCTCAGTGAAGAGGACGTTTTTAATATATATATATATATATATATATATATAAAGCGTATTAGTCTCCATCAAGAGAAGTATCAGAACACGAAAGACGTATGTGAGATGGTTGGTTGAATGGGGCTAATCTGTCTACATCACGTCCTTTGGCTCCTCCCCCTCCCGCTGCCTCCTAATTTGAGGCTGAAGATCCAAGTCTTTAGGTATGAACAGTTGCTTGTTATTGACGTCACACCTTTGTATAGTTTTAGTTATTTGTCTTCTTGATGCACATGTTTTTCACCACTTGAAGAACAACGCTGTAACACCTTTTCAGTAATTTTTATAGCGTTTTCTCATTTTTCCTATGTGTATTATATGATCTATAATATTGTGTAACCATGATATATTAGAAAAAATTAAGCAATATTTCAGAGAATATTTTGAGTGTGATCGTAAAGTCGGTCATTTTTCAGAATTTTATGTAATCGAAGTTATTAAAATTTCTTTTGCATTTTCCTAGTATCCTGCCATATGCAGAAAGGCGATCTCCTAGAATGACTATAAAGTAATAGTCTCTTTTTTTGTTCCAAAATAATTATCAGTATTTTTTACATATGATATTTTAATCTCCTTGCTAATGCTTTTGGTGAATTTTTCACTCATATTTAAGAAAATAATTTTCTTAATTTATAAACAATTTTCTTATTACTAAAATTACTTTTCACTTACAAATTTATACGTGCTAAATTTATTACTTCTAAATAATCTGATAGTAAGGGAAAAACAGTACTTAATTGAGTTTAGCACACTGATTTGAGCTATCCTATTTTTATCACTTCTCATTGATTTTATAAATAACAATTTCATTATTTACTCTTATTTATAAATTTTTATAAGATCCATTATTTAAAAATAACTACATTGATACTAATGAAAAAACTATTTGACACTTTCTTAAGTTCAGAGCACTGATTCAGGGTGTTTTCACTTTCATCGTAGAACTAGTTTTCAGATACATTTGAATCATTATCTAGGCTATTTACTTGCCCATTAGTTAAGATATACAAATAGCAACATAGCTTTATTCTTTGATGTTATAATACAGTGGTTTAATATTTGGCAGATATGTCATACCTCACTCACTATGGTCCTTGTGACAAGTTTTTATTGAGCTAATTTTCCTCTTAGAAATCTGTAACAAAGATGTTGATTTGACTTCATAATATTTGCATGCTTCATACTGCTTTAATCAGAACAATATGTAGTCATTTGCATTTGTAAAGGCAAGTTGATTCACTGCAAGTTTTTGTGCGAATTTGGCTACTGATCCAAAAATTTTAAAAATTTAGATATTTTACACATTTCTGAGACAATCTCACAGGTGTGAAGGATTAATATCAAATTAGCACTAAATATTTGTTTTTTAAATAATTTTCTAAGGCACTATAAAGTTGTTAAAGTAGAGACATATTTTATTTGTGGAGATTTTAAATATATATTGTGCATATAATCAGCATTTGAAAGTAACATTCATTTTTTTCTCATAACATACAGCTGTTAGAGCTTTACATTGTATTCTAAATTTGCAACAGCATTTTTGATCTGGAAGTCTTAAGGACAAAAGAATATCTGTGAATAATGAGAAACAAATCTGCAAACAGGAGTCATGTCATCAGCCTTTTCATGTTAATAAAAGGTGACTGGGGCATATTATGTTGGTAGATGCAGTTTCCAATTTTAACACATGACTTGATTTCTTTGCAATCCGTGGAGATAAACTCGCATATTCAGTAACAGTCAATTTTTTTTCAACCATCTTCTCAGAAACAGATCAAACCCTGTAGACATACAGGGTTATTATACTTGGAATCCCAATGGAAATTCTGAATATTTGCACACATGAATTGATTTTTTTTTTGTTCCTGCTGTTCTTTATTTATCAGAAATAGCTCTTCCTATACCTAGATAAGGACAACCTTCAACACATGTACATGAATATCCTTTCAGTTATCAATAAGTAGAACACATATTTTCACATGCACTGCCCACAGGACAAATGAGGTGAATTGTCCGTCAATACATCTGTTTTACTGTTCTTCTAATTCAGGTGTACATATCAGTTAATGTGAAGCATTGCATTGCAGTTATATTAGTTCACCACTAGTACCCTAGCTATTTTGGGGTGATTATGACTACAATTTTATAAATATTTAAGTTATATTTATATGTACAGCTAGAAATACCTTTTATAGATTTGGCCACAAAGAATAACATTTATGGCAATAAATTAAAAATATATCTAATGTCACAGAAATTTATAATTTTCAATATTCTAAATTTTTATTTGTGGCTGAGCATAACAAAGCAAAGCTCTCACTTCCTTGAAATTGTTCAATTCCTCACATGGATAATGATTTGCAAAATCGCTATTATGAGGGGAAAAATGACTTTGGAGCAGATAATGAATGTTTCTCCACTCTGCACTCATGAAATTAGACTTCTCCTTAATACTTTCTAACACAGTTATGCACATCAGTCTCTGAGCTGTGTCGTTCCTCTTTTTCAGTAACCCAATTAATTTTTAAATATCTTCACAAATTTACTTGTTCCCTTTGAACAATCATTTTTTCTCTAGATGAAGAAACCCAAATATTTCTTTGTGAAAATACTACCACAGAAATGTAAGTGCATATTGTGCACGAAGAGAACCCATAGCAAATTGTATTGATCAGTTTTGCATTTCTAATTTTGAACCAAGCTAAGTCCATATACATAAGAAAATAGTTACTGTTTCAGTGGAATTGACCATCAGGTCATGTCATAAGGTGAGCTCATATTACTTGGCTATTTGCATGTCTTGCATATATTACTACCTAGACCTCTTATTTGAATTTTTCACCCCACATATTAAATCAAAGATCATATGTCAAAAGTTATATCATAAGTCACTTCCACTGCACAATAGTATGCGTGCTGATTTCCATCTTTACTGTCTTCTTTATGAATTACAGTCATCATCATCATTTCCTGTTTAATCTTGTCATTTTTCTGAGGTTTTTAATCTATAATTGAGAAATAAGTGATGATAATAAATTTATGTGTTTAGAGTCTTGTGGCTTTTGTTGTATAGGTAAAGACTAAATTTGAGTATACGTGAGAATTTCAGGGGAAAAAAAATGGGCCTGTTAAGCAAGGAGCTTAACCTTTGATTTATCCTATCTCTTCCCAATAATTAGGGAGAGTGGATTTGTGAAGATTTGTTCATGTCTGACTAGTGATCTGGGTGGTATATATCTCTAATACTCAGAGACCATTGAAAGAGATTAATAATTGATACCACTTATGATAAAGGAAGAAGTATCCCCGGCATTGGACTCTGAATAAAGAAGTGGAAACTAAGGAGGGTCTGGAGGAATGGCACAGTTGGTAAAGCCTAGCAAACCCTGACCTTGATACCTCAGCACCGCATGAAACTTGATGTTTCAGCACATTCTTGTAATCTCAGCACTCAGGAGGCTGGGGCAGGAGGATTGCCATGTGTTTAAGGCTAGCCTTGGCTACATAGTGACTTTAGGACCAGCCTGGGCTACAGAGTCAGATCTTGTATCAAAAGAAAGAAAGAAAGAAAGAAAGAAAGAAAGAAAGAAAGAAAGGCTAAGGAATTGCTAACCAGAAAACAGTAAACTGCTAATTGTGAGCTCTATCCTCACTACTTAGCTACTGAACAACCATTCCTGCCTCTGTAACCAATCTTTGGGTACCCCATGAATACTGGTAAGTTAAACTCTAATTCATTTTCTTTATTTATTTTGCCTTCATGGTGAATTTTACACTATAATAAAGTTTTTAAAAAAAGATTATAACACTTCCAGCTTTTCTCTTGCCTTATTTTTGTAAAATTTCAATGTAACAAACATATTTGATTTTTATTATGCTAAAATATTTGGAACAAGCAGTTACATAAGTAGATAATATAATGCTGCTGTACCACCAGGGTGATATCCCTCAAACTCTAATTTTCAAAATGATCACAACACGATCTCTAGGTTTTGTACTTTTTTTAAAAAAAAAGTTGAGTCCTTTTAATCTCAGCACTAGAGAGGCTGACACAGCAAGATTGTTGTGAATTCGAGGTCGGCCTGAACAACATAGTGAGTTGAGGACAAGCTTGGACTAACAGAACAAGATTCTGTCTCAAAAAAGAAAAAAATAAAATAATAGTAAAATTTGTGCTATTTTACCACCAAATAATTGAATATATCTTCCTTCTTTTTGAACTATGGCAGAAGTGATTGAAAATAATATTTGAAGCTAAAGGTAAATATCATTTTTTGTACTCTTTCAGGACTCTTCGTTTTGGAAATCAACTTCCATGCTGTGAGGAAAGTAAGATACTACATAGATATATTATTGCTGAAAGTTATTCTGTGAGTTTCTAGCCAGGTGCTAGTATCAAACCATCAGACATCACCAAGCCATCATAGGTGATGTCACATGGAACAGAAACAGGTATGTCTTGCTAATATCAGCCAAAATTATATATTCATAGGTAATACTAAAGCTCCCATTGGCTTATAATACTAAATTTTGTAGTGACCTGTAACAAGAAGATAGATTTAATAGTTAAGAATATTATATAACATCTTTCCATAACTTTCTAATTTCCCTTGAGTTTAGATAATTTGTTCTTTATTCATCAGTTTTATCACTATGTCAGCATTTGGTGATCTTTCATAAATTTGTGGCATTGAGTATTCCTGACATCAGTACAAACAAAAAAAATGACAAAAAGATTCCATTTGCAAACGTTGCCACAGATATCTTAGCTACTTACTCACTGGCAGGACAAAATACCTGACTGTCACAACTTAACACACCACGGATTGATTTAACTCACAATTTCAGGCCTCAGACAGTCCACTAATGGTAGCTGGCAATGTTAGAACCGCATGCAGAGGTTAGAGAGCTGCTCACGGCTGTGAAGACAGAAAGCAATTGACTAAGAAACAAGTTGATGTCTGGAGACTCAAAGCCAGAGCCATTCCAGGAAGAAGTTGTAACTATGTTTCGTCTTCCTTCCTTTAATAAACTCAAGCTGTACTTCAAGCTTTCAGTTGGGCTTCCCACACCCAGGGTAATTAGGTTCTCATCACTCACATCCTGCCTGCAAGTCACAACACACACCTGAAAGCCGTGTCCTGGGTACCCCGATTTCAGCAGACAGACACAATTCCTCCAAGTATCCTCACCTAGCCAGTGCCTGTCTCTGAATAGTGCACAGTCTCTCAGGTATGCCATCACATCTAAATACACGAGGTTTTTGGGAGATTCAAACCATAGCAACTATTTCATTCTTTTCTTTGTGGTTGGCATGATTCCTCAAAAATAAATTCTTAAAGCCAAGAATGAATATAATGTTGAATTGATGTCTCTGCTGGTAAACAACACATCTAGGAATTAGTTTACTAAGAAGTTGAAACAAATTCAGCCTACACCTGGATACCCATTGATAGTTAGTAGCATGCTTGTTATATTGGAAAATAGCAAGCATGACTGAAATAGTGGCTGTAGAAATTGTCATTTTCTTTGCATTAATGTCTGTTAAAATTTATTTCTACCTTGTGTGTTCATCTGAACTCTAGAATAACATTTGGATTACTCTTGGTCAAAACTCGATCCGGTCTCCAAAATAACACTGTTTTTGAGTATGTTCTTTCCCTTGGTGGTCTCAGGAGTATATTTACAAATGTGACTTGTGGTGACTAGTTTTAATGTTCCATAAAGGTCAAGATAGTTAGTGAGATTTAGATCTTTGTATTTATAAGAATAGAACCCTTAGCATCTATTACTACTACAGTTGACAGACTTTCTTTATAAAAGGTCAGCTAGGAAGCATTTTCAGCTTTGGTAGCAGTATGTCTGCTTCGACTACTCAATTCTACTATTATATGACAGTACAAAGGAAGACATGAACAATAATTCAAGAAATAAGTGTGGCTGTGATGCAGTGAAAGATTATTAACAAAAACAGGCAGCAGACTGAAATTGATCAATTTGTAACTTTTTGCCAAGTACTCTACTAAAGTAAGGACATTACAGAAATGATTTTATTTTGTATCTGGCAACCTAATTAAACCTATGTGTATTTATTTTCTGGACATCCTTCATTTCACAAGGTACTGAACAGTAAAAGCTTATCAGTATTTTTGTATGTTTTAACAAGTTAGACATTTGATAAAATAGGAATATTTTATCATTTAAAATTGCTACATACATAAGATCAGCTTCTTCTTCCTTTTTATTTATTTATTTATTTATTTATTTATTTATTTTTGATACAGGTTTAACTCTGTAGTCCAGGATGGTCCTAAATTCACTATGTAGCCCAGGCTGCCTTGAACTCAAAACCATCTTCCTGCTTCAGCCTCTCAAGTGCTGGATTGTAGGCCTACACCAACAGATTCAGCATATGTGGTGCTAGGCAACTGAACTCAGTGTCCTGTGCTGGCTGGGCAAGCAGTCTACCCACTGCTCTATTCCTCCAAAGTTAATATTAACATCTCATAATAGATAAAATTCAAGGAATACTTAAAAATTGTTCCGGTGATAATTTGAGAATTGTATTATTTAAAAATTAAGACCACAAAACACCTGGCTAGAAGAGACAGCAAAATAAAAAAAAAATGTGTTTTCATACAAGGACAAGAATACTTCAGAATTTAAGCTATAGAAAGGCAAAAGTTTTCTTTCTAGTACTCACATAAATGTGAAAATAAAGTTTATGTAATGTTAATTGCATTTAAAATCTGTGACATTTCTTCAAAATAAAGGAGCTTTGGGGTCTGGCTGACTGGCACTATTTACAAAGCCAGTGTACTCAAGTTTGGGGGATGATTTCTTCCATAAATACGAGTCTAGTGAGACAAATCTCCCAAAACAGTTCAGAGAGGGAGATGGAGAGAGAACCAGGGAATATACAGATATTACCCAGATATTGGCAGGCAGACATTATACAGCCAGAATTGGGACTTCCATGAAGTTCCAACTGTAGTGCTATGTAATTATCTCATGATATGCAATGTGGCTTTTACTTCATTTTATAAATTAAGTGGAATATTAGCCTTTAGTATATCCAATAAAACCCCATTTTAACCTGTTGAAACATGTTAAACAGTGCCTTATTTTTTATTAAAGTATTCCAACAAAAAATGGAATCCATCTGGTGTAGTCATTATCCCAAATTAAACCATCTATCGAGTTGTATTTAAAACCAACAACGCACAAGAGATGCTCAGTTTTTCTCTAATGATGGTGAACAAAAATGTCTTACAAGATCTTTTAACCAAGGCTTCTAAGAAAAGACTGAAAATAAATCTTTCCATGTTAGTCAGCCTTTGGGTCACTGGGGCATAGTACCCAACAACTCAACTTACATGAGGGGAGGTTTAATTTGTCTTGCATTTTCAGGAGCTTCAGTGTGTAGCTGGTGGACAGCAGAAAAGAAAATGACAGAATGGCCTGGCAGTACAAAGTTCTTCATTTGTGTAGGATATAAAACAGGATAAAATTGAGGGACAAGATATAGACAACAATGTCCCTCTTTCTTAACCCATCCGGACACTTCCTGAGCTAGGCATGAACTAATTCTCTAATGGATTTCAAGCCTTGGGAATAAAAACCCAGCCTAACCATCACATTTGCAGGCCTGTATCTCTGTCAGTTTTGCCCACCTATTTACAGAATACTGCTGTAGTCCAAAATACACTAACACAGTATATAACTATGAATCAGACTCATGGAAATTGAAGGTCTAACTCATTAACACACATTTCTAATTGTCTTAAAGTTATAGAAAGTCAAAGAGCACAGATTAAGAACTTAAAAAGGAAGGCTGTTAGCTGGCCTATCAGATACTTTCTGCCAATGACACATACTTCATGCCTGGTTTTAACAAGATTCCAGCAAATCTCTAATGATTTCTCATGAACGAGAACATTTCTTGAAGAAGCATATCTCCTACACATACGCAATGTTTTACTTTCATCTTTAACTGATGCTATCTAATATAAAAATTCATCACTTCAATTTTTAAATTCAACAATAGGTCCCTTATCAGTAGATTTACAGAGATTTTCTTCAGTGCTTCCTCTTTCTCAGGCCCTCTCCCTGTCTCTGTGTCTCCTGACTCCTGTGATATGAGAAGTTTGTCTCCCTGATCCCCTCCCACCATGAAGTTTCTGTTTTCAAAATGACTGAACCTGGACACAAATCTTTGACTCCATGATGAAATCAGCCTTATCTCCTTTAGATTGTTTATATCAGGTATTTTGTTCTAGTTGTGGAAAATGCCTAGTTTAATGAAGCAAAGAGTTTCTACTAACATCTTTATATCTTAAACCATCTATTAGTAAACATTTGTGTCTGCATTGCCTTTATGTAAAAAGAATGTGATATAAGACCCTACTGCAATGCAATCTTATTAGCTGTAGAATATTTCTGAAGACTGTTAACATGGACATTTTCCACTATTTTTGCCTTGAAAGACATTAAAGTATTGAAATTGTACTTTGTATCTGCATTTAGTTATCACACACACACACATACACACACGTAAGTATGTATATGTCTTTATGGATCCGTGTGTGTGTGTGTGTGTGTGTGTGTTTGTGTGTGTGTGCATATTTCTGTATTTCTGACTTTCTGTTTTTCAAAACTTTTGAGTGTTAAAAATATACATAAATAAACACCTGGAGAACAATATATACCATTAATCCTGTTTCACTAAATAAACTATGGAATAAAGATCCCTTGTGCTGTTTTATATATTTTAATGCATTTATGTATCTTAGGCAAAAACTTAACTACACATGCCAATTACTATAAAATATAGATGCTAATACATTACCACAAAATGTCACATCTCATCTGATTTTCAAATTTAAATTATTTATTCTCTACTTTCTTGTAACTTCTCTAGTTTGACAACTTAATTCATCAAACGTGATTAACCATATTATTTTGACAAGATTTAATTTCTGCATAATAGCCATATATTAAAAGCAGCATAAAGCACAAAGAATTATTCAAAATCAGCATTTGACAACAAGTTCAAAAAATCATCACGGCATTGATAGTTTTTTGGTAGCCACATTTGAACGGGAAATAGGTAGAAAAAAAGATGATGGAGTAGACTGAACTTACTTTCACACTTCCTTCTGTTATTAAACATTTATTCAAATAAACTGAGTATGCTTCTCAATGAGGAGCTATAAGAACACTGGGAGCTATGAGACTACGTTGTTAGAAAGCTAGTCAATCAGGAAAAAAACAAGGGATGATGACAATAGGAAAGATAAGCAAGTAAAGGGAATCAACATATTTCAGTGCTAAAATGAAAGGTGTATTCCTCCCTAAACAATAGTAAAGGGAAAGTCACTACCTTGTTCTTTGACGACTGGCTTTGTTTTTAGACAAGGATAAAACCTGTGCAATCAACAGAGTTGATTACAGGTAATTGAATAGAGAAGAGAGTGATCATTTCTATTTTGTCCCTACAGATTTAGAGACAGACGGATTGTGAATCGAACAAGGAACACAGGATGCCATCTTGAAAAAATTCCCTCACTTTGTGCACAGGAAACCCTCTCATTTAAAAAAATGTCAACACACAACTATCACAAAACTATAGGGTGAAACATGCTGTCATCTCTAATAATTAGAGTGGTTTCTGGAAAATGATGTTACATATGTGTAAAACTAAAATGAGGAGACCAGACAATATTCTACCCCCTGATTCCCAAAGACTGAATTATAGGCTGGGAACATCTTAAGTTGTGTGGATGGGCAGGTTGCAATAGCGGTAGCTCGAGCATAGTAGTGGACAGTGAGTGCAATCACAAAGTTGAGTGAGTGGGCGTGGGGGATGGGAGGTGTCTTAAAATTTCCATAGTAACTAGTAGAAAGATAGGCACTGATATCCCTGACAGAGCATTACTATGTGCCCAGACTTCCCTTGCCCATGTAGAGGTGATCAGATTAAAGAGAACAGCACATTGTCACTGGCTATCCCTGCTTCCATGAGCACACAACATGTGGAGAGCTTTGACTCACTCTTTAGTTTTGATCACAGGTAGCACAAGTGACAGATGTAGTGGACCATCTAGATCCTCTAGGCCCCTCAGTTGGTGTAGGTAAAATCAGCTCTTGGACAACCTACCTAAATCGCCAGCCACAACTGCAGAAGGATAGATGTAAGATTCCAGCAAATTCTACAAGGCTCTGTTTGAACTCAGGTCTGAAAGCACTGTAGTAATTAAGACTCCAGGAAAAACATTATCAGAAGGAGAAATATTGAGAAAATATCTTTCTAGTCTGTCATTTTTTTACAGTTCTTTTAGAAAGAGTTGGGGTCCGTATATGTTCGTAAGCAAAAGCTTTTATGTCCAGTGTTCCTCGTTACACTCAGGTGTCTACACTGGAGATCATTTCACAGTGTTCGATAAATTGTATTATATCATTAATTAGACTCAGGTGCCCTGGATTTTCTCTTACATTCCATTTAATTTTTTTTCTCTGCCTCATGTGTTTTTTCTATATCTCCAAAATGAATATCATTCAGCTCTAAAAATTAAGGAAAGCCTGCAATTTGCAACAATGTGAATGCATCTGAAAGCTATTCTATTAAATGAGCCAGACACATACAGATATTTCAGGGTTTGACTTATATGTAGCATCTGAAAAAAAAAAAAAAAAACGAACCCAGAAAGAAAAGGAGAGTATGGAAGAATGGTTATCAGGATTCAAGAGAAGGATAAACACCAATCTGATGGTTAAAGAAATTCTCAGTTTAACAGATCAAAAGTTGTTGATGATTCTGTCATTAAATGATGCAAAGTTTTGAAGAAATGTTTTCAGTGAATTGATTTGCTTTGTGTTTGCTTTGTGTCATTCTCACGTAGAAATAATATTCATTACCCAAAAAGAAGGTATCCTGAAACACATCAAATTTGATAGCAGGTAGTTAAAAAGCCATTTATATTAAGATTTAGATTTTAAGATATTCTCCAAAATTCATAGTTATTCTAGTAAAATACCTTGGTCTAAAAAGTTTTTTTTTTTTTTTTTAAGGTTTTTGCTAACAACCAAAGATATATTTTGGAAAGAGATAGGAGGCATTGTTTTCTATCGTTGTTCTGTCCTTCTATAAAAAATAACTCAGACTAGATAATGTATAATACATAAAAAATGTAAGCTGGGCATGGTGGTACATGCCATAATTCCAGCACTTGTGAGACTGACACAGGAGTATTGTTATAAGTCCAAGGCCAACCTGGGCTCCATAGTGAGTTCAGGACCAGCCTGGGCTATGGAGCAAATGCCTGTCTCAAAAAAAATAAATAAACAAAAAATTGGCTTTTGGGTCTAGAAATGGGGAAGTCTCAATTTGAGGAGCCAGCACCTGATGGGCTATTCTTACTGTGTCATCTCATGACAAAGCAAGAAGACAGAGAGATGTAGCAAAAAGATGGTGAAAGCCATTCATTCCTTCACAAGGAACTAAATTCCATGATAGCCAAGCCACAGCTGCAGTGATAGAATACCGACACCCAAGAAAGACCTCATGGTCAAATTACCACACATCATGTCCCACATCTCAACACTTTTGACTTAGAGGGTTATATTTACAATACAAACTTTTTGGAGTTTGTGTTCTAGCAATAGACCTCTTTAACATTCCATGAGTGTTTTTTCTTTGTTTTGTTTTTTCCAAAATGATACTTTGCAGGCATGCTTAACTTTCTTTGGGGGAAGAATGTAAATGCAAATCTAAAATACATATTTAATTTCAGGCTAAATAGGCAATCAATCTGTATTCAAAGTGGATAATGGAAAGTTAAATTAGTAACAAATAAATATTCAAACTTTATAGTTGTGTAGCTATATGTCATACTATTACGCTTTATTTTTTGTTTTAATTTTATTTTAAAATGTTCGTATATGACTCCATTCTTTGAAGCTGAATTGGATTTTTCATTTCACGTGCAATAGATTCTCTAATAATACTATGGAATATACAACTTCAAAACTTTTTCCATTTTAGAAGTATTACAGAGATTATTGGGGAAAATCCCCATGCTTGCTCAAATTTATCCAACCTATCAACCATTCTCCATAAAACCTGTACCAAGACAGTGCCCAGGCTCTTCCCTGATCTGCATTATCCTCAGGAGCTGAATGTGGAATTGACTCTGAGTTTCACGCACCTGCCCCCTCACTGTGCCTGTTATCTCTGCTCAGCTTCCTGCTTCAAGCGTTGCTTTTCCCCAACATTCAATTTCCGCCCTACAAGCACGTGCGCTGTGCATTTCATGGTTTTGAAGATTTCTCTGTGTTTTGTGTGGCTGTGAAAAAATATAAGAGGCAAACTATTTATTGTCTTGATGTTGTGGTTAGGATCTGGAGTTTCATCCAAAAGCCTCATGTATTTGAATGGAACCATGTGATGTTGGTGGATTGGGGTCTGGTCTGGAGGGGTGGATTACAGTTAAGTTAAGACTAAAGGTGTGTGAGTTAGGATTAACACCAGGGACTGCTCGCTGGGCGGAGACCTGAAAGGATACATAAACCTCACCTGCCTTCCTAAATTGGGGGGTTGGGGGTGGGTGGTGGGGTGGGGACTAGTCTCAGCTAGCCTCAGCTTGTCTTCCTGTTTCTCCAGGGAAGCTGCCTCCACCTCTCCCTCTGCCATGTGCTTCCCTTGTTGCCTGCTTACCCTGAATGGACTGTGACCTTCAAGGCTGTGAACTAAAATAAACCTTTCCTTTCCTAAGTTTGTGGGTGTCGGATATTGAGTCACAGCAATGAAAAAGTAACTAAGACACTTGAGATAAATGGAACACCACTTCATTTGATGACATGAGCCAAAAAGAAAAGGTGCCCTGACATTTACATGAACTAGAAAAAAAGAAAAAAGAAAATTGTGCATTCACATTTTCAAAGTCAAAGTGCTTTCAAGAATTAGTGTTTTTTTAGACTTACATGAATTTCAAACACAAATATTTCTAAGTCTAATCCTAGTTTATTTAATCAGATCTTTTGTGAATATAGCATCTCCAGGTTCTCATACGTTTTTTAAACCTCATAAGTCGTTTTGAAAACATATGAAAGACCATTAAATGGTGTCTCTGATATGAGCAACCCAGATCACAACTATCTCATGGAACTCAAAGTGAAAAACAAAATGAATCAGGGGGGTAAGGTGGGAGGGTTGAAGGGGTGGGTAAGGGAGGGAAGAAAGGAGAGGAGGAAGGTCCTTGTCACCTTGACAAGGTACGTGTGTGCACAAAATGCTCAACTTCATAGTCAACCTTAAATTTTTCACTTATACATATCAATAAAATGGAAAAAAAGAAAACATATGAGAAGTTTTCTAGCAATCATCAGTGTTATTGTTATGTCCACCTAGCAGTGTATTCAATGGTGTGATACACAAGCAAAGGCTCGTGTGAGTAGTATTCAGTCTCTTTTGTCTCAGAACTCTTTAAAATAGGTGATTAAATAAATAAATAATATAACATCTCGATGGCCTTTCTTTTAGGTGAGGTGTCCAAGCCAATATTCACTATATAAATATAAAAATATCTGCTATCTTAATATATTTTAAATCAAATAATTTAATTTTACTTTTATGTTTGTAATAAATTTTAAAGCCTGTTGTAAATTAACCAACTATTATTGTGTGGAAAAGAACTGTAATTTGAAAATCAATAAGAATGAGAAAAACAGATTAAATTTTTTCAAGTTCCTCAAAGACATATTCAGAAGACTGGTGCGCTCATATGCCTCAGCCTGCACATAATCTTTGTTCCTCAGAGCACGTTTTTACATCTGCTGCCATTTTTAAAGGGAAATACATGTACTTGTTAATAAATACTGTGTGTGAAGCTTGCAGAGAAAGCCAAAATTTTACTCATCATTTATAGCCTGAAGTTTAATTCTCCTGTTTGAGAATTCCATGGACTATGAGAAATTTGATTGATGTTACAGAATTTTAAATTAAAAAGAAGAGTGCGTTACCAAAAAATGCAGATGAGAGAACTTATTTTATATCAATTACTTCTCTGTTATTAATGGTAATATCTTAGATAACTACAGAACAGTTTTGGAGGACAGGAAATTAATATTATCCTAATGTTAAAAATGAACCGCAAGCTACACTATGTCCATTAAAGGTGATGTTTTGTGCCTATGCAAGTTCCTATATTACATTTAGAAAAAAAAAAAAAAAAAACAAAACTTTGAGTTGATACAATATCTCAGACATTTTTTGTACTGAATGACCACTCTTTTCAATAAAATGGAACAATTATTATAAAATATATTCTTTAATTTGGATTTGTTTGATGTTTCCTTCTAATGAAAATGAGCTTATGCATTTTAAACAGGAACAGCGTGTGCCTTACTTGCTTCATTATATCAAGGATTGCAAGAGGCAGAGGATATTTCTTATTTCTAGCCAACTTTAATCTTTGGATTGTGTTAGGATTTAATATATTTCTTTAAAATAAAATTATTCGGTTCCCATTTGTATTAAATATTATCTTTTTAACACCTACAAGTGAATCTTGTCTATTACTCTTACGATCATTGAGGTATCTTATGTTTTCTTTAGAGAATTATTTTTTTCCAAACTAGGAGATTTTGCAGCTTCAGTTTCCTGACCCCAGTCCGAGAAGAAGGCACTGTGTCAGTTACTTTTATCGTTGGGACCGAATCTCTGACATTCACAACTTAAGGGTCAAAAGATTTGTTTGAAGTTGTGTTTCAGAAGTTCACAGTTCATTCAGCGGCAGCTTTTAATGATGAGTAATGTGTTGGAGGTTTAGCTGTCCGTGGCATGACAGACAAAACCTAGGGGAAAGAGATGGGCAGAGCTACTGTGTACCCCTCAGAGTCATGTCCTAGCGATCCATTGCTTCTGAATCTAGCCTCAGTAATGTGCTTCTTCTGGTTAACCATCAATGATCTGCCCCTTCTAGGTCATATGCTCAGTAATGTGTCACACAACTATAACAACCATGTCCTTCATCCACCACATGCCCAACATTCACCACATGTTTCTAATTCACCGCATTCAAATAGATGAGGTTTTTAGGGAACATTCCAGATCCAAACCACATTGTTCTGTCTCTCGCCCCCTTCTCATGTGTTAAAAACGGCACATAGAAATCTTCCTATCCAAACAAAGGATGGACTTGGGAGGCATGGACGACAGGGTATGAGGCTTTAACTTTCTTTTGCAAAAGGGTGGTCTTCCTGCATGCAAGTGGAGAAAGACTCACCTCGAAAACGTGGTTGGTACCCACCTATAGCCCTAGAACGCAAGGCCCTCCCCCACCGTTTTCCACTGGCAGGGTTCACAGTTTTCCCGATAAGATCTAAGGCATTGGCCCAGGGCCATGTTCGTCACAACATCATTACTCAGGGCCAAGTTCATCACAACGTCACATCCTAATCCCTCCTCCCCCCTTCCTGTCTCTGTCTGGTCACCTGATCAGGTTTGGCTTGAAAATGTAAAATACCTGCCATCTTGAACAATGTGTCACCGGTACCACTAGGTGACGCTCACGTCATGCAAAATGCATTTAATCCTTCTCTAAAAGTTGTAAAATTCTTAACAGGTCCAGCACTGCTAAAAATTTCAAGTTCAAAGTTTCCTCTGAAATTCAAAGCAAAAAACTCATAGCTCTGAGATCCTGTGAAAATCAATGAAAAGTTAAACACTTTCAACATATAATGGCCCAGAGAAAATATCCCCACTCCAAAAGTCAGGGATAGGAGGATAAAACACAACTCGACTAAACAAGTTGCAAATCCAGCAGGACAGTGTTAAATCCTACAGCTCTTTTAAAACCTGTATTTCTGTTCCAGCAGTCTTCTAAAGCACACGGTCAATGAAAATCACAGCAACGGCTCCACTTCTCTGTTACTAGTTTCTCTCCTAGAACAGAATATCCAACTACAAATTAAGGGAGAAAATATTTCATTTAGCTCACTGTCTCAGCAGGTCACAGTCCATTCACGTGCAGGTGGTAATATGGAAGCACATGGCAGATGCTTAGCTGTTCACTGCACGACAGATGGAAGCCACGTGAGGAAGGAAAGTCAGAACTAACGTTTGCCTTTCAAATCATGTCCCATAATTCGCCAGTTCTGTGTCCAGCCTCACAGTTATTCTCCTGGATTGAGCCCCAGTGATCCAGTTCTTCCAGGTCACACACCCGATAATGTGCCACACAGCCAAAATCAAGAGTATATCCTTAATCTGCCACATCGCTGTAATCTGTAATCCACCAAACATCTGTCCTCTTCCACACACCTTCAACCCAACACTTGAAATCCACCACACACAAATAATCCACTACATTCCCACAATGTTCCACATGCCAATAATCCACAACATCCAAAAACAAGAGTCTTTTGTGGGACATTTCAGATCCAAGCAGTGACAACTACTTCTTCTAATGTTAAAAATTCTGTCTAGAAACCAAAGTCTGACACCACACTAACGGTGTACTTTTCTGTATCATTTGAATTTTATTCATCAAATAATTTAAAAATTTTCTTTGTTATCACTGAATTCAGTTTTCATTTTTAAATTATTCAGAAGTGCTACATTTCATTCGTAATAATCTTGTTTGCAAATATAGAAATGGCAGATTTATAAGAAAGCTTATTCTGAGTCATGCTTACACAGGATAGATTTCTTATCGACTAATTTTGTTATCATTTATAAGAACTGGATGGCTTTTTCTGAGGCTGTTTTGTTTTATCTCAGCAGAAGCAGCAGTCTCCTGAAACAGAGCTTCATAGGAATTTCTATCAAAGATGCATCTCCACAGTAGCGATAGTCAGGTTACTCTGATTGCTGTTGGTTGCTCCCATCAGTTCTATAGTTTTTGTAATAAAATAGAAGTACATTTTCTTTCTTTCTATCTTTCTTTCTTTCTTTCTTTCTTTCTTTCTTTCTTTCTTTCTTTCTTTCTTCTTTCTTGCCAAATTGAAGAGAATCCACCAAGAAATTTTTGTTTTGCACTGTGAAGAACTGAAAAAATACACTTTGAAAAGGCATTGTTGTTTTAAAATTAAGATTACTGCAATCTAGAAATGGCTTTTTCTTACACTTAAATTTTTATGTAGAGCTAGATTTGCAGTAATTTGTTGAAAAATGTATGTTTATATTATTTCTATACCAAAAATTTTAAATTTATCGTTTTTTCTAATTGTTAGAAACTATATTTTTTTCTAAATTTTTTAATAAAGTAAATCACAGGTTTACACAAGTTTGGATTTGTAAGCAAAAGAATGAAGGAAAGATGATAGAAGATCTTCGGTATAAGTTTTTCCATATTCATTTTCTGAGTGTTTTTAGTATAATTTTAGTATTAATTGAGTCATCAGTATTTCTAGTTTGTTCATATAAAATTTGGTATGAATTTTATGTCTTTTCGGCTCTACATAATTTAAAGAAATACAATTGGTATATTTACAAAGCTGATTATTATATAAAAGTCTAAAGAATTTCTATTTGTGTACTTTTGTGTTACTGTTAGACAAAGTGAATCATTCATTTATTATTGAAACCAAATTATTGATTTACAATTACAACCTCATAATTATACCAGTAGTTAGCTCCTTACATGGTTTATTATAATAATTATGAAAAGGAAATGATAAGACAAACCTTTTTCTCTTTTATTGTTGTGTATTTAAAATGCAAAAAAATTTGAAAAATCAGAAAGGGAAAGTTGGCAAAGAAAAAATGATTATTTTACAACACTGATCTAACATAACTGGAAATATTAATAGCTAGAATGTGTGGAATACTTGAAGACTAAATATGAAAATACATTTATTTAATGGTGCATGATAATTTTACTGTTTTAGCTAAAACAAATCTGAGGTTCTAAAGGATAATGATAAGCTTACAGATTGAAGTCTATGCCTCTACTAAAATTTTGGGATCATAGTACTTCTTTTAAAAATCACACAAGGCACCAATAAATTTTAAACTTTTAAAATAATCACTATTAGCTTTTTTACTATTTTATTGTTACGTATATATGGAATGCATAATGTTTACATTGAATTTGAATATTTTGTGCATACACATATAGCAACAAAATTACAAATCCTGTCCTTTCCCTTTTTGTCCCTCTCACCTCCTTCCCCCTAGTTCCTGTTATTCCTCTCAATTTGTTCTATGAAATGATTGTGATCTGGGTTTCTCATATTAGCGAAGCCATTCAATATTGAAACTTCTTCCTTTGACTCACTTTACTGACCTCACTATTAAGTTTTTTTTCAGAAACATGCATTTATAGCACCCATATGTAATCCAATAACTTTTCTGTCTTTTTCTTTCTCACGAAGAATTAGTGTGAATCAATAAAGTAGTCTGAATCCATTACCTATTTTGAGATTTTATTATAATTTTAAAAACTGCAATAAATGTTTGTACATGAAATTATAGTATCTGCTATATTACAAATACCTTTAAAAGTAAATACAGAAAGAAACAAAAAACTTGATAATTTCATATTTCAGTAATTACACTATAAAATAATGTCATAGTGTGTGAAGTGATATTTGATTAAATGTGCTCATATTATTACTTTGTAAATTGAAGACATAAAATTTTCTTAATTTCAGGTACCAAATTTATCTCAAATATATTTAAATACTTATTTTTTCCTGTAAATCCAGGTGCTTTGTTGGACTTTGGAGACTTCATGTTTGTCCCATTAAAGGCTCCCATTTCCTGAAAATAAAAATGTTGTTTTAAAGTAATGGATAGCCATTACTCTCTAGAAGAATAATAATAGGCTTAGCTCTCAGGTACACGAACAACATTTATATGTGTGAATATAAGTTCCGTGATATTCCTCATAGTGAGGAGATACAGACAAGACAGCTCCATGGACAATATTTAATGTCAATACCTAATGAGAAGGGACTAAAATGAGAGGAACCACAAACAGTTGTACTTAAATATTGAAACAGTAGGATTTGAGATGAATGAAAGAGAAAAAAAATGAAAGTGCTGACCTAGATAGTATTGATATGTTTAATTAGTTGCTTACATCTGCCATAACAAATTAATGCAGACTTAGTCACTTAAACCAAACCGAAAATATGATTTAACAACTTCGTGTGACTGAAAAAATCTTTGGCACAGGATATTTTCGTGGTAGTTCTATGGAAGAATTCAGTTCTGATTTACTCCATCTTGAAATGTCAGTACCATACACTCAGCTCCCACGATCACATCCCGACTCTGACCTGGCTTACTTGCGTCTTCCTCTTTCACACACTCTTGTGATGAGAATGTGTCTACTCAGGTCATCTGTGGTAATTTTATTATTTAAGGATCATTGATTTATGTACTTCTGCATATAGTAAGACATTCACAGAAAGACATATAGAGCCAGGAGTACATTATTCTGCTATCATTACATGAAAAAATACGCATTTTATCAATTCAAAGTATTATCACAGAGCATTTACTTAGCAAAATATTCCAATTAATGATTTCTATTGAGGTTTGAAAATATAATTAATTCTGAGTAAAGTATGTATGAGTTAACATTAGGTTTTCATGCATCTTTATTTTGACAAATATACTAGATTTATGTAAAATATTAATGAAGAGCTGAAATAAATTTAATACAGCAATTATGTGAACTATCTTTGTAAACCTTCTCTAAATTTGGTATATTTACATAATAAAATTTTGTATAAATGAAAATATTGCCAGTAGTTTTATTTAGTACAGAATATGCCTCTCTTCAATATCTTGTATATGTCATAAAATATTTGGATTATATAAACCTCACGTTAAAGTGATTTATCAGTTAATTCGTTAGTATTTTACCACCTAATGCATGATATAAGATTAAATGTATGTGTACATTTTATTACAAAGTTTTTCAAAATTAGTAAAAAAATTAGTAAAAATTACATATACAGTTTTACCATATCCTTGAGATTATGAAAGGTGCATCATTAAAAGATTTATTTTCATTGTATTTTATGCAGTAATAAGATGTAATTTTACGTAATTTTTATTCTTTCACCCAGTAAGGTGAAAACATAGAGTAAAAATTTTCAACAAGTTAAATATTGTAAATATTGTTTCATTGAAAAAGAAAAGATTATTAATTTTAAACGCTCCAGGTTTCAATCTATTTTTGCTAATCCTGTGATTTCTGTGTGCTTCATTTTCTTTATGTACGACTGAAGTTCTTTATGAGCTAGTGTTTATTTATTGAAAGTAATGTCTTTATGCCAAGAAAATTAAAAAGTGTCTGTTACTTTAACCATCTAACAAATTAAATTTAAAGATTTTTATGTTGTTCTTTCTTATATAATGGATTCGGTACTAAATATAATTGAATAGTAGTTGATGAATATCAACAATATTTCTATAAGTTACAATTAGGTAAATCAAAATGCAAATCCACTGCAGACAAGTTAATATACTTTCAATGAAAATATCATTGTCAGTAATACTGCACTCTGAAAGGCCAAATTAATAAATGTTTCACATTATAAGACTATGAAAATAGTATTAATTTTACTAGTAAATGTTTCCATGTAAGCTTTATGTAAATATTCTTACTAATTTAATATATGTGGTTTTATAAAATATAGCTTAATGTAAAATGCCTAAGGTACCTTAAGAAATAAATTGTGATGTGTTTATAATTGACTTATTTTGTGAAAATAAATTTCCAATCATTAAAATTCTTTGTTTGTGTCACTTTAATTAACAACACTTATTTATTTTTTAAGAAAACTTAACACCCCAAAATATTATACATAATATGCGAACACTCTTGGCTCAACTAAACATATTTAATATATTTTTAATTCTTCCCTGGGTGCGTTTAAAATTACTAAATCATAATTAATTCAATAATAAGAAAAGGCATTCAAAGTGAATTTTTGTATTTTTCACTTTTCATTACTTGAGTCCTCAATTGTAGGTCCTAAAAATTACTTTTTCTAACTCAAGAAAATTGTCTTCATGTCATTATATGTTTGAAGTACTCAGGTCAAATTCCTAATGAAAAGTGAAAGAGATTAGGCACAGATACTTTCTCAAATGAACTGCAATGCACATAATGTATGTACATGCTTGGCATATTTAAAAGATAAAGTTAATATATGGGACATTCAATCATTCATTGAAAGTACTTGTCCTTCAAATATACTTCTTCTGAAAGCAAAAAAATAAAGGTGACCCAAGAGTGCTCCTCTAGTTTGCTTTAAAAGGCTTAAATGATTGGTAGTAATTGACAGCAAAAATAAAAAGTTCAAAACCATCTCTCTATAAAATAAATATCAACAAAGATTGATGTCTGTGCTGAATGAAACCTGCTGAATTTTTAAATGATTTCCATGGAATAAATAAAAAGAAAGTATTACTCTTTCAAGTTATATTGAACAAATTCCAATGTTATTGTACTATTTTTCTCCCTGGTTCTGAAAGAATTTCATGGCTACTCCAATAATGACTCATAATGACAGGGTTAGGTCATATAACCAGGTACCAAGGCAAATCCCAGTCGCTTTTCATACTAAGCAGTCAGAGTCTATCCAGCAAAGTTAGTGCTTGCTATTTTTATTGTTGTTTGTTGTAGGAACAAAACTTCATGATTAAACAGATCTAGTAAGTATACATAGAATTTTCCATCATAATGATTAATTAATAATTGTGTCTCACATTAATTTTCTAGAACATTTGTAAAGCATCATCAACAACAGGCTTGCTTCATTGAACATGATAATTAAAACTCTGATCTTAAACACACTGTATTAGGAAATACTGAGCAATGGGAATTATGAATCTCAATTGCTGTATCCCATTGCTGTTGTCCAAACACTTAACTTAGACTGAAACAATTTCTTTGCATTTCACCAACTGCATTTTTAAACAATTTTATTATAAAACATTATGAATATCGTGGCTTTAGACACAAAATTTTAAGGTCTTAAAATGTCAGAATATGGGATATTTTTATTAATAATATAATTATTTTGACAAATAAGTTTAAAACATAATAGTATTCAAATAAGTAATGATTTTCTGACAAAGACTGAATGTTTAATCTTTTACAATCAAGACTGAGTTATTTATCTTTGTAAGTAGGGTTCTTAAATATGTCTTTCTTATTTGATTTTTTTTTATTTTTCCAACATCATTATTTCTATTATCTATATTTTAATGTTTGTTTGTATCTCTTCTCTCTGTCTGTCTCACTTTCTCTCTCTCTCTGTCTCTCTGTCTCTTTGTCCCACTGTCTGTCTCTCTCTCTCTGTACTAGGGATCCAGCCCCGGGTCTTCATGCTTTACATCGAGCTCTATCTTCAGCTCATTTTTGTTCTGTTTTTTTTTTTATTTTGAGACATGCTTTCCCTACGTCACCAATTTAGCCAGACTGTTCACACGTGCATTTCTCTCACGCCAACTTGCCTGACTGCTAGGATGACAGATCTGTGTCACCGGTTTAGATCTGATGTTTGTTTCTATGGTCAGTTTCACAAATGTTTGTGCATTCTGGATGTTCCTAGAAATAATCCTATCTTCAAAAACATGTCGAAATTTGAAATGTAAGTTTTCTCATATTCGAAAACTGGCAAGCTCAATTTTGAACATAGTTTAGCGATTCGGATGCAATGATCTTGATTCCAACCTACACATAGCAATTGTTTCAGTTTTCAGACAAAAAAAAAAATGGAAGAAATGCAATATATAAATCGCACGCCTGCTCTGTCATTGTCTTCTGTCTGTTATTTCATAACCCAGAAAAATCTCATAGGGTTTTCATTTAAGTTCACTCACCTCTAAATAAATTATGTTTTCCAGGCTCTTTTAGGAATTTCAATCATTTCTGTCATAAAAATACTTCAGGTTCTGGATAGAAAAAATAAGATAACTTATCAGACAATTTAAGTCTGGACGTGCACTTCTGTTTCACGTTTTCAGGGTATCAATTGAATTTCAGATCTCTTTTGATTCTAAACATGTACTGAAAGAGTGTTGCTTCACAGCTGCATCGGTCCACATGATGAATTTTGGCAAAGATGTATTCTAAGAATTACTATTTTAAAAACAACATTTTTTGTCTTGTTCACATGCTTAAATTTACTTTCACGTATAAATTAATTCATTTTTCTTTGCTGTACTATTCCTACAGTGTTACTTTTCTTTTGATTATTAACTCTGACTACACAAGAAACATATCTTTACAAATTTTCCTAGCCTGGCTTGAACTCTTTGTAAGATTAACAGATGTCAACTTATCTGAAAGCACCCATATAATAATTGCATTGCATTCTTGAGAGCTTAAAATATTGATTCTTTCCACAAAGAAATGTAAATCACTTTAGGTTAGGTCCAGATCTTTTTGTGAAATGCAGTTAATCTTGAAAGTAGTTGGCCTATGAAAAGCCCACTCTCTACACTAAAAATAAGCCATAGTTATATATATATATATATATATATATATATATATATATATATATATATATATATATATATGTGTGTGTGTGTGTGTGTGTGTGTGTGTGTGTGTGTGTGCGCGCGCGCCATTGGTATAAAATTGCTTTTCTGTTTAATAGACTCTTGCTGTCTTCTGAAAGACAGACAATTAAAACACACACAAAATAATAACTGTAGATAGGCTTGCCCTGTGCTACATGACATTGGTTATTACATCCTTACTGCATTTTCCCGAAATATCCCAACATTTTTTTGTAAGCAACAAAATTTTACACCCATTACGATGATGATTATCAATACTTTAAAGAATAATAAATATTAGCAAAAACATGAATAAAAAGGAATTCCTATATGCTACTGACGAAATGTATGTTGGTACGGTCATTGCCGCACTTTTCTATGTTTAAGCAAAAACAAAGTGATCAAGATAGCTCAGAAAATAATTTTTCTTCAAAAGTTTTATGCATATGTGTTTGTGCATATATGTAAACTGTGTGCACATCTAGGTTTAAATATGTCTACTTGTGCATACATTTTATATACATAGATTCACTTGTTTTAACGTTTGTTTTTAATTGCAGAATTTTTAATTTTATTCTTGTGCTACCACTCATGCCAGAGCAGGTTTTATTCCAAATTGCTGAGCGTTCTGATGCTTCAAAAACTAATTAATAATCTAAGTCAGTTCATTATCATTTAAGTTCTATTTTAGCTACCCATTTTAATATTCTGTTTCTGTTGCAGAGCTATTTAGATACAGCCATTTATGGATAATAAGTCATCCATTCCTCATTAGTTGTTAAGATGGGTGTAGATCTGCATTACCACCAGACAACACACTCATTTAACTGGGTACAGTACGTGATTACATGCCGCACCGACGACTAGAATGTCAGTTCCCTCTCACAACAGCGTCATTGTAGGTCAGAACTTGCCAAAGGTTGAGATGGCTTTGCGGACATTCTGCCAGAGAAGTCTCCCTGCTTTCATTTGAAAAAAAGATGAAAAAAAAAATGGGAGAGATAAAAAATGAAAATATATAAAGTATAAAGATGGTTCGTTCTGTTGTCCCTCTCATGAATTCTAAAAGAGTGTGCATAACATCGTGTTTTCTGTCTTGAAAATTTCTATTCTAGTCAGCTTAACCTTCAACCAGATGAGTTTCAGCTTTTAAATGCAAAAGACCTAAACAAATCATCATTGAACTGGGTACTGTTAGAAACTTGAATGAGCCTACAGCAAAATCCAGGAATTTGTTGTCTCCAATTCACAAAAGATAAAATATGATTTATTAATATAATTGCATGAAAGAATATTAGAAATTACATTTTTCATTTACAAAATTAACAATAATAAATTAGAAACTCTAGGAAGAAGAGCAAGTGATCCTATAATTAAATACTGGTTTATTACACTGTTCATATTAAAATGGCTACTGGCAAATTATTTTGTTAATATGATGAAAATGAAGGCATCGCTGTGATTACATAAAATTAATTTGGAATTGTTTTATTTTTTGGTGGCTTGCACTTGTTGAGGTCATAAAATTTACAAGAAAGTTATGGCTCTTTATATATACTTACATTTAAGATTTCATTATACTGCATTCTTAGTATAGTTGGTGTGTGGTTTGCAATGGCATAAAAGAGAAACAAGTTTGAGAAATACTTAAGGTAGAGTTGATATATAACCTGGAAAGAATTGCAATAAGTCAAGATAAGTTGGAACAAAAGATAAACAACAGGTACAACATGATCCAAGAAAGAGAAGCCCCATGCATAGGAAAACAAGTTAATTTTGAAATCACAAAGTTTAACAAAGAACTGATAGCCATGGAACAGATATATATTTAGAGAATCTTGCCTTATGTCACGTTTGATCTGTCAACAAGCAATTCATTTGGGGTTGACTAAAAATCGTAACACAACAGTACATTCGGAAATATGAGCTCTGAATATTTTGTCTATTTGAGAAAGTTTATGTAGACCAGACTATAAAAAATAAGTTACCTATGTATTTGATTTTGTTTCAATTTATGCAATTACTGATATGCACTGTTATATTCAGTGTAATCTTCAGACATTTTTCTGAAGAATCTTTAATATTTTTATCTTAAATAGAAACAAACATAGAGAAATTAAAATTTAATTTGACTGGAAAATCTAGTTTTTAATGACACAAGCAATCGCCATATACCTACTATTTAAAGATTATTCTTTCTTATAATATTCTATGTCAAAAGTATTGAGATATAAGTAGTATCTATCTAATCTTACTTCTGGAAAAAAAGAACTAGCACTATTGCTTAAGACTGTAATTATACGGATATTTGATAATTCAGTTATTCTTAAAATATAAAATAGCATTGCTTTTTCAAAACACATCATCATTCAGTACACATTCATTGAATAGCTCTGACTTTTTAATACTGGATGCAAATTTTCTAAATTTCCAAATTATTTTGTCTATTCCAAAATTTTGTTTCTCCTCCATTGATACTTATTTTTAATGCATTCACTAATATCTTTGTTCTTTAATTATTGGTGCTTAAAATTTATCCTAAACTGGCAAAATGCCTCATCTATTTCCAGACATAGATTACAATGCATTCTTCTAATTTATGTATGTATACATTTATGTGTGAATAAATTATAAAAGTCTAAACTATATTTAGAAAATTTCACACTATATATTTGTGTACAAAATACCCAAGCTCATTACATAAAAGGAGGAAAGATGAAATAAATATTCCGTTCAAGCCAAAACACTGCACAATATGTAAATGAAGAGAATGATGAATTTTTTATAAAATGTACACTCTATAAATACCGACCAGCTTTAAAAAAAAGGTGGTTGGCTACCAGTAAACCCATTATTCTCATTTATGCCATTACTTCTTCACTAACCACTGCCATATTATCACCAAGTGTTTTCAATATTGTGAAGTTTAAATTAATGCAACAATAGATACACCAGGCAGCTTTGCACAATATAATGATGATAAAAACAGTCCATATTGTTGGCTTGAGAGGGTTCATTCATTTTCATTTTTAGAATATGCTACAATGTATGCACATGCTGAATTGATGATACACATTTGCATAATTTCAAATTTGGAACACTTAAAAATAGAGCTATTTTACATAAATTTCCCAGGTCTATTTGTACACAAATATGTGCAGCTCTAATCCCAAAGTACCTGAAAATGTGCTTATTCATTCGCTGGTGTTTTCATGCTCATCTTTCATGCATACACCATTCACAAAACTTTAAATTGTATATATATATATATATATATATATATATATATATATATATATATATGCATACACACACACACACACACACACACACACACACACATTTCAAGCAATAAAAAGAATTGCGATGATTTAATATCTTTAACCCGATCTGCAGTCTTCCCCTTCCACCTGGTTTTGAATTTGTAAAGGAATGATATTGCAGATTTAATTTGCATTGTGTTTCTGGCTTCTCATGCTGTTTCTTTTCATGTTGAAACTAATATTCAAGAATCAGGTCCACTTTATCTCTCATTCTGTCCTTTTTTCATTATTTATTGAAGGAAATATTTTTATATTATTGACAGAGTATAATTTATATGAACATGCATTGAATGGCCATATCTCTTTTTGAAACTATTATTTGGAGTTTTGTTTTTTTAGCAATAATTTTTTAAAGAAGGGTTGTTGCACTGTAGCCCAGGCTTGTCGTGAGCTCCCTCCATGGTGTTTGTAGACTCTAGTATTTGTGCAGTTTCAGTTAAGTCAGCCTTTGCATTCCATCAATGTCACTATGAGTACATTCAGTTGTGTTATATTCACCCTTAGTATGTAATAGTATGCATGCAAATGACTTTCTTTTGCCAAGATTCCCTCAGTCATCTCTCTGACCTCAATGACAGTGTTATAATACACATCAAGTTGTGAGTGTATATAAGAATATTTTCAAGAGGGAAATATACCAGAAAGACTGGAAATGTTTATATTTTTACTGATATGTATTCTTGAATCAATTAAATACTGCTGAATTCAAATAAGTCCTTGAATTGCATTTTTCTTGTTTGATGTTACATTTGCTTCTCCAGGTATGATGTTTTTGCATATACATTTTAGATTTAATTATTAAACAAATGAAAATAAAAAATAAATTAGTGGGCCTTTGGTTGAGAGTATGTTGAATAAACAAAATTAGAAAAATTTTACTACATTTTAATAATGATTATCCTACCAATGTATAACTTTGAAAGATCTTTCTACTTATAAGGATGTCTTCTCTATTTCTTTCATCAAACTTTGTTATTTTCCACATTTTGTTAGACTTCTATAGAAGTATATATTAGTTTTACTTAACTTTTTTTTGTATTTCTAACTCCAATTTTAATTGTGCTAGTGGAAAAGAAAATTATGGACTTTATGTATTGACCTTGTATCATGTTTACTTCAAGTTCACTATAATGACTTCAAGTTCTAGAAACTGCTGGGTTTTTTGTCAATACTTTAGGATTTACTATAACAAACTGCTTTGTTATCTTGCAATAAAGACAATTTTATTTTGTAATTTGATTTCACTCTCAGATTTTCTGTGTAACATTAAATAATAATAAGAGATTACTTTCCTGTGTCAAAAATGATTATGGGAGTGTCTAGGTTTTTTATTTTGTTTTAACTAGTAACTATAGTTATAGATTTTATCCAATATGTTTCTCAAAAGTCACAAATCAAGAGCAGGGTATTCTAAAGAGCCTGTCACAGGAAGTGACTCAGGAACATGTATTCTTGTACCCTCTTCCCTCTGCTTCCTGGCTTTCATACTCTGAACAGTTCTCCTTTGAAGTACCATCCAATCACACAGTTTCTGCCTTGGCATCATCACGCTGTGGACTAGTCCCACTGAAATTAGCCAAAATAAACTCTACTATTAAAACTACAAACATCCGGAATTTTGTGTATTGCTGAGAAATTGAGTATTATGGGTTTAGGTAGTAGAGAGGCAGAATTGTTGCTGTGGCTTAGAATACATTAAAACTTATATGCAGGAAAATTTATAAAGTTTTGGGAACACTGACTAGAGAAGCCAGAGATTACTCCGATCCAGGCGAGTCTACCTGCATCCCACCCCTTCATTGCCCTTGATTTTCTTATATAATAAAAGAAATTTAAGGGAACTTTTACTTCTCGTATTTGTACACCAACTATAGCATGCAATTTATGTATTTCCAAAGGAGGCTCCCTTTCATTCAAAAAAAAAAAAATCAAAAGCACAAAAGAAAAACCATGATATGCTGCAGGTCTAATGCACCTACTCTGAACCTAGTGTACTGGAAGATTCTGGTCAGAGCTGAAAAGACTAGAGAGCTAGTAGGAATACAGGCATCACAGGGCAGGCTCAGAAGGTTTCTGGTGGGAACAAGGGTATCCTTAATAGTTGTAATTGTTGGCGTATAACCTGTAGGTCTACTGACAGAAAACACTTCCGCATTTAGTCCATGTTCTTGCAGAAGACTGAAATCAGAGGCAGTGGGTTCGTTATCCTGATGAAAGCAATTACAAAGCGGCCAAACTTTAAAAATGTGGTATGGATTTTTTTCTGGCTGCATTTATGCTAGAGCTATCGTGAGAAGCAGCTGCAAACTGTGGGAACAAATGATTAGATTAGAGCAGTTGGCCATTTTATCAGAAAGGAAACACTTATAAAATAGAATGGGGAGAGCGCAGTTGCTGAAAAGATTAGCGTTAAAAAGAAGACAAATACTGTGTACTTGTGGGCAGCTCAGAAATCAGCAAGTCTCCTCTCACCCCAAATTCCAGGGTACAGAACTATAAATTCTGACAAGAGAGCTCCTGCAACCTTGGGTCTGTCTAGAGAAACCTCTCCTCCAGATCAGCTTTCGCGATGTCCTTTTGTGACTCCTACTCCCCAAACAGGTGCATGATCTTAGCATTGTCTACATCATATTGGCTTGACAGACAGAGAATACAGAAGTTAAGGGCCTACAGAGGAGTCCACTCAGATTTCAGAAGGAAACCTGGATGGCCAAGCAGAACTATGTGACAAGATTAAGGTCCCTTATAGGAGTCAGTGAGAAGAGTGTAAAACTGTTGAGAGTAAAAACAGAAGACTCAAAGACCACGCAGGAACTTGTACATGCCTGAACACAGAATTCTGTTGAATAAATCTACAGACAGTTAAAAGGTCTGGCTCAAGAGAGAACCTGTGTTTTCTTCTGCCCGTGAGACTTTAAGTTTAAGTCTGTAGGATCTCTTTATACCTCACACATCAGCAGCCTTGAGTGCTGGATGAGCAGTTGCAGGATTTAATGTTTGGGTTCTGGGTTTGCTTCAGTTTAATTTCTATTATTCCCTTTTGGAATGGGAAATGTTCCCTGTACTTTGTGTGCTGGAAGTATTTAACTTTCCTTTTGATTACATTCAGGGGCTTATAGCTAAGAGTTTGCTTTGAGTCACAGAGGAGATAAAGGTAGACACTCCAGATATGTTGAAATCGCTAAGTTGGTGACTCCTAGCAAAAGACTAAATGTGTTTTGTGTAAAGAGATGTACATCAACTTTTGGGAACCATGAGTAAAATATTCTTTATATAGCTAAAACGTTTCACAAAAGATTCAGGTTCAGAGGTGGGGCCTGCTGCGAAGGGGTAGGTACCTGGGGACAAGATTTGAAAGTTTGTATTATTGTCCTCTGATGCTTTCTTTTCTTTCTGGTTTTTGGCTGCCATAGTATGAAAAGCTCTTCTCTGTCATGCTACTCAACTATATATATATATATATATATATATATATATATATATATATATATATACATGTATATATAATTTTTTCCCTCTAGACCTAGCTGATCAATCAAACATTAAACTCAATAAAATTTTAGCTATAGCAACAACCATTTCCTCTTCTAAATTATGTGCCAATTATTTTCTTCTAGAGACATGGTCATAACTAATACAATTGAATGTTTTAATGTTTTGATCTACCTAATTTTTTACTTTTCTATTATTTTTAATTTTTTGCCTATTTATCATTCAATTAAATTTAAAGTGTTCAATCTCTGTAATTTTTTTCCTTGACTATCAAATGTAATTTTTACTTCTATTACAGAATTATTTCTGTTTTAATTTCTAGCATTTTCTCTTTTATTTTTCTTTAGATTTTCTATCTACCTCCTTATCGGAAACATTGATTCCTTGGTGTTTCCACATTTTACTGGAATCATAATTATGTTAAACATAACTATGGTAAACACTTTTTGGTGATTCTAGCATTTGAGTCAAATCTGAGTCTGAGTGTGTGCATTTCCTATACATTTTCAGACTTTTAAATATATTATTTTCCTTTTTGTAGTACAAAAGATGTTAGTAAAATTAATTTTTGTAATTTATATTTTTCCAGTAGGGGAGATATAATATCAACATTTATATCCAGTCTTTTCTTAGAAGATTTACTGTACACTTTTATTTTCATTATTATTTTTATTATTGTTATTGTAACAGTATCTCACTCTGTAGCCCAGGAAGGCCTGAACTCACTTTGTAGCCTAAGCTTGCTTTGAACTCTACAATCCTCCTGCTTCAGCCTCCCAAGTGCTGTGATTCAGAGGTGTGCCACCACGGCTGGCTTTATTGGTATCCTGGAGCTGAATTCAGAGCATTGTGCTTGCTACGCAAGCATCTTCACCGCAGTACCATTCCTCCAGCACTGCGTTTTTCTTTTTTCGTTAGGCCAATATCAGCATATGATGTTCGTGCATCTCATGATTATAGTTGATTTGTTTTTTGGTTTTTGCTTGTTGATGTGCCGAGTATAAATCATTCATTTGTCCTATTTTTTTCTATTAATGAAAAAATTTGAAATACTAATAAACTATCTTCCACCACAATGTTTTCTGTAAGATTTTGTATATAATCACTACCTAGTTTAAAAAAATGCCTGTATTTAGTTACTGATATTTTTCATTCTCAAGTGTTAAAATAAGTAATTTTGTTCACATGTTTTTAAATGATGGTTTAACTTTACATTGCTTACTAGTTGTCTACTTTGTATTGTTAGGTCCTCACATATGAAAAAAAAAAAAAACTTTACATGTATCCAGGATGCACAGTACTTGGTCATGATATTTGTTTTCATTTTTCTTCTCTTTTCTCCACATTTTATTGATATGTACAAGGGCAATACATAAAGTTTACATTGATCTCGAGTATTTTGTGCACACACATATCATCGCGAAGTTTTTTTCACAGTGTTGGAATTGCTGTCACACAGTACAATTTTTAATGCACTACAGTTCATTTAAATTTATATTTGTAACTGAAAAGTGCTTCCAGATTTCATTATGTCCCTGAAGCAGTAACATTTCCTAATCAAATTTCATTAATTGTAAAGTATGCTCAACACATACTAAGTTTTCAGGCATAGATTTAGGAATTTCATGTTTCTTTGTGGTAGATTTATATTGTTATTCACATCTTCTTTTTCTTGAATACTGTAGTCGTTTATGTGTGTGTGTGTGTGTGTGTGTGTGTGTGTGTGTGTGTGTGTGAATGCACACAAATATATACTCATATCATATATCAATTGATGTTAAAACACTTAATGCATTAAAACATTGAGTGAGCTTAATTAAGATCACCCTATAAGAAAGAAATCTTATTTGTGTTACAGTTTGATTTGAACACTAATAAGAGGAGACTAAAATAATTTGTATGATTGTTTCTAAAAGCACATTGTTTGAACTATCCACAGTCTTAGCTAAGATTAGAAATAGAAAATGAACAGATTCCTGAGTTTTTGTCAAAAATCCTGAAATGTGAATGAAAAGTCTCACCGATATATGTGAGCTGTCTTTTGCGTACATCAGTCTAAGAGATTTTCACCATGCATGTCAATCTTCAAATATTTATTTTTAGGAATTTGTGTGTTCTTTCTGAAACTGACATATATCACTTATAGATCATAAGGTGACCTGAAGATGCAATTAAGTTCTTTTGTCAATGGTAGCATAAGATACAGTGTAGAATGTTATAAAAATGTAGATAAATAAAATAATAGAAAATATATGGAAATGATAGGAGAAAATTTTGAAGCCACTCCCATTACAGTAGAACATGTCCTGATATATTGTCCCAAAAAATAAACAAGAGAGTTTTATTTCATGTGAGGATAGTGTGAAAAAATACTCCTTTGTTTTGTGATAATCATATATGTGCTCTAAACTCAGGTGAAAAAATAAAACAGGAGAAAAACTACCAATTCCAACTTGAGCAAACATCATCTCAATGACAAAAATCATAAAGACAAAGCAGCTGAATACAGAAAATACTGAATACAGAAAAAAAAAAAGGCATAGGATAAATCCAGTACAAGCCTTTAGGTTTTTGAAACTGTACCTTGAATTACATAGTTGAATGATAAATTCAAGCTTTCAGAAAATGGAAAGAATTAATTTGAATCACTTCACGAAATAATTCACTTAATTCATTTGATGAAAATAAATATCATGGCTATTAAAAGAAATGTATTTGTAATAAAAATTGATGTTTGCTGAGGCACATTATTAAAAATGGAAATTCACACTTATAGCCTTTGATCTTTTATATGTCAGAATTAACTCAGTTTCTTTTTCCAGTTTATCCTTGCCTAAAAATTCTTAAATTCACACAATTATCTTTTTTTTCAAAATTCAATTAACTAATGTTTATCTAGTTCTTTCATTATAGATAGAATTCAATGCTGTGAATCATCAGCAAAATATTAGCTCTTTACAAAATTAATTCATATAATTCTAGTTACCTTGTATACACTTATATATGCTAATATATGCTGCCTACTTATTCTATGAGTCCAGTTAAAATCATTCCACTGCTTTTGATAATTTATATAATATTCTAAAATATTTAAATATTTTTGCTTCAAAATACACTAACAAAATCAAATGTAAAATATTGTATTTGTGTACAGGCTTAATTTATATAGGCTCATTGAATCTATTAGTCACTATAATACTAACCTATAATGCATGTTTCGTATGGTTCTTAATATCCTTAACAATAGAAAAGGGATAGTTAGCTCATTTATAAAATATACTTTTAAAAACTTATCAACAAGGAACCTATCAGTTCATGGTAGTATTCATACAGATTAAAATTTTATGATGATGTACAAAATTAGCCTATGTGGAAAATATAGATACATAGATAGATAGATGGAGTGAAAATATTTGTCTCACAGAGAATAAAGTTAGCAGTATACAAATGACAAAGTATCTTTTCACAAGCTTAAGTGTGACATATATTATTTCTTTGTATGTTGTTCTTATCCAACAATGGATAAAACATAATCTTGAAAAATTTTGTAACAAAAGTTACTGCAGGTTTAAAATATATGAAAGTAATTGTTCTGATATTTTCCAGAGTGCTACATATTTCTCTTCTAGATATCAATTGAAACTTAATAGCATTTTATACCACTTAGTGGTTATATTAGGAATAAACGATGCAAAATGACAATTTAGTTGATGAATACTAATGTTATTGTTTACCATTTTCCTTAAATAGTAGCAGCTGAGTTGTTAGGGTGGTATTAATTAACAATGTAACTAAATAAATTTAACTCATCAGCCTAATTTATAGCACTTTATCTTAGATATTAATTTGCATACCAATTATTCTAAAATAAATGGAGATATATTAAATAAAAAACTGGGAGATGTATAAAATTCTCTTCTCAGATCAAATGTATTATTATTGCTTTGAAAGAAATGACTTCTTTACTCAGGTTAGAATAAACATGTTATGCCAGGTTTTTCTGTACAACACTGCTAGTCATTACTCAGCTGTCACATAATTTTTCCTATACAACAAAAATTTGTGAAAAATGATTGTCTATGCTTCTAAAAGAAATCAGGATGATTTACTTTAAACTACCATGGTATGAGAGCTGTACTGTCTATAATTCTAAATTTAATATAAAATTGCTTATAAAATGTTCTCTAACACGAATACTCAGGCACATTGTATCCATAAAACACTTGATATTTTCAATAATTCTTTTCTTCACTATCAAAAATGTAAATATCTGTACGATTATAGGTACCTAGCTTTGATATTGGTGGAGATGTTTAGTGTATTATTCTCTAAATTTCTAGCAATCGTATTCTATTACTATTTGAATAAAATTGTTATAAAAATATAAGAAACCACAGATGCAGTTATATACAAATATATCCATATGTATACAGATAGATTCACACACCCAATTTATCATGTAGGGATGCGTGTCTATGCACACAACTTCGTATCTTAGTGCTCATGTACGCGTTTTCAACAACTCCATCAAACTTGGTATTTGTTTTTTAAAGTTTTTAATTAAATGAGTTTAATCTTCACCTCCCATCTTACTCCACAGATCAAAGAAAATCAGAACTAATAATACAAGAACTTAGACTTTCAGCGACAGAAACATCAAATGAAACATGAAAAGTAGCTGGACTTATCAGTTATACTTCTTTTTTTTCTCAATGATGATTTCTTCTCTTCTGCTGACAAGAAAAAAAAATTACTTATTTCCAACATTAAAGAACATATTTTATTTATAGCCAAGCAGACTTGAGATTCTTCATTTTAAATCCCTGCGGAACTTTAGAGAAACCTTTAAAAACTCAATTACACTTATACCAGGCTTTTGCTCAGGCCTTCAGAGTCCAGAATTATAATGCTTAGGGGAAAGGAACTAGTTCTAAAAAACCTACAAAACCATATGAAAGTTTTAAATGAGAACCACTCGTAAACTTCCATAGTCGAAAATGCTTTCCTTGGGAGAAATGTTGGAAGATACTGAAATGAAAATGGTCGCTGATGCCCCATATGTAATGATTCTCCAGGGCAAATAATTGTTAGAAGAATGTTAAAAATATTTATTCTTTGTCTTCCCAAATTCCCCAAAATTGTTTTTACTACTCTGCGTTCCAAAAAACTAATAAAAATTAGGGTAGACTTAATTTCTGAGGAGGAATTTTAAGGTAAGGGAATTTTTCTGAAAAAATCTAATATTGATAAGTTCATATGAATATTGTAACTTTATTAATTTTATATAAAATCACATATGGCAAATATTCTTATTACTAATGAAGACAATGCTTATTTGTGAAATAAATATAGAGATCTTCCAAAATATAATTGTTCAGGGAAGAGCCTTTTTCTTCAAGAATTGATGAACTATTTATTTGGAACATTGAGAACTACTTACACTCATTCTAGTTCTTAAAAAGTAAATTAGTTTCATGAAATAATTGTGATCTGATTTCTCATATCAGAGAAACCATTCAATATTTCATATGCTTCTGACTCACTTCATTAAGCATGATGGTCTCCAGTTGCCTCCATTACCTACAAAAGCCTCCAACCTACCTGTCTTTATAAATGAGTAGTGTTACAGTGTGTATAAATATCACAGTTTGGGAGGAGTGGATGAGGGAAGGGATGGAAAGAGAGAGGGGAAGGATTTGTAACTTTGCCATGATATGTATGTACACAAACTGATCAAGATCAATGTAAATTTTAATTTTTGCACTTACAAATATCAATAAAATGGGGAAAAAGTAATTGGACCTGCAAAGCTGACAATAAAACAATAAACAACTGGTAGCTCTTTAATTTAAGTGATAATAGCATTAGTCTTCTCTCAGTAGAATTAACTACATAGAACACAGACCCAGAATTTCAAAAAGAATCTAAATGGGTAAAAATTATGCCCTAAAATGTCCAATATTTTGATTTATTATTAAAATTTGTAGGTGTGTCTGTAGGTATTGACCATAGGGAAGTTATGTTTCATTTATAATAACAATAAATGCATATCTCCAAGTGACATTTTATTGCATAAATGATTAGGAACAATGTAAAAGCAGACTTTGTGCCTATTACAAATTGTGTTTATTAGTCATAATTTTGCAGAGAAATTGAGCAAATATAAATGATATTCATACAGACATGACTGTTGATATAGATAACTTGAAAGTTATTAACTATGAGGGACTTGGCTCACATAATTAGACCAAATCAAAAGTTCTATGTTCTGCCATCTCTAAGCTGGAACGAAACCCGGGAAAGTTGGTGACATTACAGTTCAAGTTCAAATGCTTAAGAATCAAGGAAGTCACTGGTGCAGGTTGGAGTCTGAAGATCTAAAAAAGTAATGATGTGAGCTATTTAAATGCTTATTTGAGTCTAAGGTTCACAGACAGGACTGACGATGTCTCAGAAAGGCAAGGTGGAGAATCTAACCTCAGAAGACAGAATGAACTGGGCATTCTTCTGTTTGTGTTTATTTGGGCCAACCATGGATTAAATAGCACGTCCCCACTGGAGAGCAAGTCTGCTATATTTAGTCCACTGATTCAAACAGTAATCTCCTCCAAAAACTCTGACAAATACAGAGATAATATGTCAACGATGTCAGTATTTTTTAGGCATGTCAAACTGACATATGAGACTAAGTCTCATGCCTTTAATATTTTATTATTAAAAGTAATTTTTTTCTGAGTCAAAAAAAATGAGTTTTAAAATTGACTTATTCCAGGAAATCTTCATAGAGAACCAGATCAAATATCATTCAAACCGAAGTTATTTTTCTTTCTTAAATTTGTGGCCAAAGTGAACAGAAACATACATGCCATTTTATTTTGTTTTTCCTCTCATAAATAAATATGCAAAAAGTACAAAGATCAAATATTGAGTAATGTACTGGCAATTTTAAATGAATACAAACACCATCGTAGGTCATTGGGAATGTCACAGGAATAAGAAGCTTCTTATGTGAACAGCAAAAAACAAATATAAAAATGATAAGTTATAGTGATTAATATTCAGAGAATACTGGGAGATATTGGTAAGCAGTAAAAAAAAAAAAAAGATTAATGAGACTGTAGGGTGGTTTTCTAGTAGAAGATGATTCCGCAGTAATGCCTTTAGAGGTAAAGAGGGTTGGCTTGGGAAATACATGAGGTAGGTGAAATACTTCCAAAGCCAATGTGTGAATTTGGAAAAGGAAGTCATTTGGAACCAATGGAGCAATCCTGTACTCCCAGCACTCTGGAAGGTTGAATGAAGCAGGTGGATCACAAATCTGATTCTAGACTGGGCATTTTATCAACTCCGTGACCCCTGCCTCAAAATCAAAAATAAAATTTAAAATAACTGTGAGTAAAGCTCAGTATTCAACTCCAGTATCAAAAGATGTTGATAAAGAACTGTGATATGTATCCACTGGTCTGTTGATGTGTATTTTGGTAACTTCCATGTATTAGCTATTGTTAGTTGTGCCGCTGTGAACATGTGTGTACATGTATCTCTGTTATGTGTTGTTCTGTCTTCTTTTGTATATATTCCCAGGAGGGGTGTCACACCTTAAATTTTGCACTGATACATATCAATAAAATGGGAAAAAAAAGAACTGTGATATGTCTATTGCTATAGTGTAAATTATTCGACAGATGTGCATGTTGTAAAACAAGGAAAATTAGCAAGAACTTGTTATAACCATATATGCATAGTTGGGGACATGATGCCTTTCTTATAATTAATTAGGAAGGGCTAGAGAATATGGAGAATAAATTTTAATGATAAAGTAGCCTCATTTCTTATTCCTATAAGGATGATTTGAAGGGAAAAAAAAAGACATTCAAAACAATGCCTGCCTGGAGAGTAATGTGCCACATCAGAAGACTATTTCTCTTGGAAATACGGTAGATTTTCTTCTAAATTATTTCTTATACCACTATGATTTCAAAGAGTTGTAATGAGATTTGTGCTTTTACAGGATGTCATAAGATGCTATGTAATAGAATTTACAGAAATGAAGTTTATTTTTACATGATTGTACTAGATACACAAATACGTCAACTATGTTCTAGGATACTCACTTTTCCTTTTTGAAGTTGTCGGTGTCAGAGATTCTGTCCCAGCATTAAAAAAAATAAGACAGTATTCAAGCAAAGTGGCTCAGATTCAGCATCCACTTAAGTGATCACTTGGTTGATTCCAGAGTTATGACCAGTTGGCTGTCACTCAACACTCAAGTTAGCTGTATTCATCGTTTTTTT